>HE670356.1:176149-191001 GCA_000313835.2 Heliconius melpomene melpomene | reverse complement strand
TAGTTTGTGAATCTTTTGAATTTCTTGAGTTTTTGTGTGAAATAGGTAAATGTTATTTGTATGTACGTACATATACATAATATGTGTACCAACCAATTAAAAAAATAGTAATTAAGTACGATGATCTGCCTTCTAAACACGTCTGCTAAATTTTATGTGTATTTTCTTTTTGTTGATTTGTTCACAAATTTCTTGGAAACTAAAGGTCAATTAGAGATGGATTTGAAGATGTTTAATGTTTTTCAACAACTTATACTTTACTATATGGTAAGTACTGCCTTAAAATCCAATTATACAGAAACATACTGGTATGTTTCAAAAGTATACCTTCACAAGCTTCAATATCTGCAAATTTATTGCACATTTACGACTTATTTATCGAAACACATGATAATAGGTGCTTCAATTACGTGTGACGTTTCACTTTTAAGTTAATTTACAACATAGCGTTAATTTCTTCGCTTTTGCATATATTATATGTGTTATTGTAAATAATGTATTTTAAACATTTATTTGTTTATACAAATGTAGGGGTCGATAAGTAATAAAATAACAGTGTGTATGATGTCATGCTGTAAACGTTACTTGCGTTTGTAATAATACAAATTTTACTGAATGAAAAATATTATAAATACACGTAGGTGCATTGTTTTTAGTATGCACAGTTGATTTTTTAGTAGTTTTACTATTTTTTTTTCTTTAAGCTGTAGGTATCGCATATAGTAAAGTAAACTGAATGAAACTTAATGTTGAGACACTGCGTTCTCTACTTTCCGCTCCATTATCGTCACAATTCGCATTGGGTGGCGGAACTCTATCTTATTACCAGAGTGAAGTAATTCCCTTCTTCAAAAACGAGGAGACGGATGTGTCTATGCTGGAGTGTCTTACTATGTAATTGTAAGTTTTGTGTTAAATATTTTTGTTTACTTGGTACTTTAATATAATAATTGTAACTGTTATTCTCAGAGGTACGTCAGTTTTGTATTCCTGTAACCAGAGGAATACGTATAATGTTGAAATTGGATAGAATTACAAAATGTATTTTAAATTACTTATCTGTTTAAAATATTTTCATTTAAATTGTAACATATGTATGTGATATGTCTTGTTGTTCACTTGTAACTGCAGTTGAAAAAGGCGCAATTAGAATCTATCGAGTTGCAATGTAATTTATTGTTTTGGCACAACCGCCATTGTACGATGACTTACATACTCATTTCATTTCAATTTGATTTTCTTAAAATTCATCACGTGTCCTATTCTTACTACTTCTAGATATTAATATGTCCTATAAATATTGAATCAATAATTAATCCTCTTTAAGCCAAATAAACTATTCGTACAAAATTGGTCATCTTAATGCTATTACATAGAAACAATATTTTTTCGTTTTCTTAGTTTGTTTTAGGCAAAATATAGCCATTGGACAAGTACAAGAATGGTATTTTTACAAACAATGGCACCACGTCGCGGAAGTCGTCAATGATAAGATGCTTCATATTCAATTTATTTAAAGCAATGCGCCGCCGTTGTGCAACGATCCCTGGGCCGGCGCTCGTGTCCGCGTTCGAGTACAGCGTGCGTTACGTAACGATCTATCATCCCATACACCTAGGGGAATTGTGCTTAAGATGACATACTTTTTGTTTGAAGACAAATATTTCAAATAAATAAAGTGATCTGAGAACAGCATATTGCGTATACTATTATATATTTCATAATCAACGAAATTATTTTAGTTTCAGAACAATCATCTTTCAAACATCATAAAAATAAACAAAAATCGCACTTAGGTCGACCAGTGTAAGACGAAATATCTACAGGGTAAAATGACATACTTAGTATGTGGCATAAAAATGCCATCATTATTTGTCGAGCATAGTTCACAAATAAATAGTTCCTTCTTTGCTGGGGGGCTTTTAAACAGTATTAACGCCGGATTCATACATGTTGCAAATTTTATGAGGTTGGATTCCGTTATCAGTCACTTCCTTTTCCAAAAGGGAAATAAGCTTCGTCACCTGCGGCTATTGAATGCCTTTGCTCTAGCAGCCTTATCTATGTCTTCTTGTGACCAATATATATTCGTTTGTAATTGCCAGGCATTTTGTACGTAAAGCAAAAAAAATACATAGATTCTATTTATAAGGGTAAGATAGTATGCCATCTTATACTTACGTTTTGTATGTCATCTTACCCAATAGATATATGAATTTAATTTTAACCGTTGTGACAAAAGTTTATAGGTTAGGATGCGCTTTTAGCGTTAGTTGTGTCATATAATAATCCTATGTTACATTTATAATGAGTTCAAATAGAAAATCTTTATCTTACATGTCTTTTCACCATCAAGCAAAAGCGAAAGAAAAATTCGTTGCAATTGAAAATAACGAAAACATGAATTACTTGCCCATCTGCATTCATTTGCAGCCATACTGAATTTAAGCACTAGCTGCATCTACAGACACTCTCTAAAACGTCACAAGATCGCACTTAGCGCTAATAGTTTCATCAATATTGGTAGTGTGTCATCTTATCATAGTATGCCATCTTGAGCACAATTCCCCTACTTTATAAGTACAATATTAAACTTAAATTAGACTTATAGAAACTTAGAAATATGTAATTTATTATTACGTTTTCGTCTTTTCAATTCGATAATACATAATAGATTTATTACTAAGTATTTTATATAATTTACCCACCCTTAATAGCACAATTGGGCTATGGATAGCTATCTCATCGTGAAAATATTAACATAGCTCGAATTAGTAGGTATAGATAATATATAGAAATATAGTGCGGGATAGTTGCCTTTTACATTTTGTAAACGCAACATACTTACCTAAGTAAATTTTATAAGGTCGCCCTACTCTTGTGACAGCAACTGCTACCAAGAAACTTCAGCTGAATAACTCAACTTCAACTCCACTGTATATTAAAAGATTACTAAGTAATATTAATATTTTGTTGAAGAATATTAACAAATAGATAATTGTGATTACTCCCATGAATAAAAAGCTATTATTGGACCTTTAGTATAAATGTTTCTAAGTCCATTAATAGCAACGAAGTGGTAAATTCAAAGCAACCGTGGTCCAAAGAAAGCAACGATTCTAAAAATATTTTTATCACTAGGTATATTGCCAAAACTGCTCATCTTTATACTGAAATTTATACCTATAGGGAGTATCGAATCTATATCAAGAAAGGATTAAAAATAAATCAATAGTATTATTCTATCGCTTTTAATAAATTTAGTACTATGATACCTTAATGTTATGTAGTCCAATCATCCAACCTTCCCCTATATATAGATACATTATGTGTTTGTCATTAATATTTTTTTAACTGATTGTGACTTATTAATATTTTCATTTTTTCTCTCTGGTCTTGCTTCTACAGCATAGAGCGGAGTTAAATTGCGCCAGTTTACACGCAATGCCTCCATAACTCGCCGGAAAGTTGGGTGCGGAATCTTAACACCTAATTAGGCTCCCTTTGCCTACTTGCAGGATACAGAGCAAAGCTGAAAAAAAATATTATTTGCATTACAGCAGTTTTCCAAAATAGGTACCTACATGGTGAGATAGCAGTTTAGTCCATTATCGCGGCTTTGGATATGAAGGTGCCAGCGGTGGCGAAGGATTGTGTTTGCGAGCTGACTTTCAGATGAGATAACAGCCACAAAGACGTCATTTAATTTTTATAAAATAACTATTTAAAATATTAAACTGACTAATCAATATAAAAGTCGATTAGGTACCCCTAATTGCATAATAAAATATTGCGAAGTCGACATTATAACAATTTCGCAGTAACATTAAATAGAGACGTCACCAACAATTATTTTAATCTCGGCCCAGTGGATACAAATTGGATAATGGCCGCCGCGGGGTGCCGTCCCGCGGAGATGTCAGCACCAGGTGACATTTGTACTGTCATGGCAGATCGGAATCTGACAGCAATTTGGGCGGGAATAGAGATCTAGTTGGAAGTCCATTACTTTATTCTATTATATATAATTGCTTAAAATATAAACTATTATAAAATGTTCTTACCTTTAGAGATTTTATTTGACTTTCGTGGTATAACATTATATTTAGATAACATTGGACATTAAAAAATATTCTGCAATTGAGAATCTGACAGCAAAATTGGAGGAATAAAGAGGAGGAGGGAGATCTTTTCTAGAAACTATTTCGAAATCATTTACTTTAATACAATTGCTTAAAATATAAATTACCTACTATCTACCTCAACTGTATTTTTAAGTAACTATATTTTGTATCTATTATTGTACGAACGCCAAGAGACCCTTAGCTAATCCAGAAGACCGGAACGGAATATACCTAATTTATAAAGTATAATTTAAACAGACCAAACTATAAACAACGACACGTCTTAAAGCGGTTTTTGAGCTTTTTTCATAAAAATACAAAACTTAATCTAGGTATTGTTTGTGAAGATTGTAATTATTTTATATCGTTACACTTTGGTGACACTAACATAAATAAAACAATAAGTTATAGAACAACCCCATACACAGATTGACCACCAGGCCATTTGCTGCTTGTAAGATTAGCTTTTATTAGCACCAAATACAATCATAATAGTTCTTACCATTTTCAATAGTTACCGAATACCTCAAATCATTTTACAAAATTGAAAAATATTTCCACTTCCCCTGATTGGCCAGAGAAATATCCAGCATCCAACATCCCCACATAATATTAACATAAATAAAAAAAAAATAGAGAAGAACATTTACTTTTTACTTAACCAACTTACAAAGCTAGCGCTTGAAATAAACATAAACAGAAACAGAAACACAAAACAACTACAATTTAGAGCTAAAGCAATAAATTAATAGCAATTCACTGAGCAAGTACTGTATGGTCGTCACAATAACATAGAGATATAACATTGCTATAGAACAATCATATTTACCCACTGAACAATCGTTACATAGCCAAAGCGAGCACTGATACAATTTCCCACGTTTCAAACGTACAAAGGGATGGACGGTGGCTATGTGATTACATACAGACTGTGCACTCGATTAATATTGCTGTTCTCTATCATTAGCGTTCCTGTGTGTCTGTCTGTACACCCTAAAATGGTTTAATGTATTGATTATCTAGCGTACATGGACCTAGTCTTAATTTAGTTACTTTCACGAAGTTCTAGCAAATTGCAGAGCATAATGTTATAATTATATGGAATAGAAAATAAGTTAAAGTAAAAAAATGATGTATTTATTTGATTTATTTTAAGATAAAAAAAATATTTGGGTAACTCTATATTTTTTTAAATATAGGTATATATGTATGTGTAAGAAAATGTATCTACTAAGATTTTTACATTACCTTTATCAATAACACATAAATAATTTAGGAGATTACCTACCCATAGCAATCCAAATTAAATAACCTTTTATCTCGTAAAATAACGAATATCAGTAATGGGAATTGTGTAGTTATTCTTACTAGTAGGTACCTAGTATTGGATGAGAGTCTAGACTTCTAGAGGAAGAGAGATATGTGGAGCAATTTGGGCATCGTATCCACTGTTTTATGGGGGTCTGTATTAATTTCAGTACGTACATGCTGCGCATTTCCAAATCAGATCTGAGAATCAGAGAGATCAAATTATTTTAAAAGGTTTCTCGGTCTCCATGGGGACGACATTTTTACATTTTCTTTATAGCCAAGTGTTCCTCAAAAGCCATCTCTGTATTGAGGCCCACTCGACATTTTTAATTGCTCCCTTGAGGTTAGAGTTTCTAAGAAATTTAGCTCTCTTTCTTACAATTTTGCTATTAGGTAGTATTCTTAAGAGACATACAGGTTAACAAATACCTACCTATCTACCTATCTTATACGGTACGGCAACTGGTGTTGCGTACTCTTATGAGATACGGACTCTTAGACCAAGGTAAGTTATATGTAGGGAAAGGTTTGGCTTAGTTTTATGACACCTGAGGAACAGAAACATATTTAAAATAATATTCATTTATTTAATCTCTAAAACAGGAAGAAGATATTTGCTACGGTGTATTACGTAGTATAATAACAGTAGGATAGGTTCCTTGAGTGCAGAAAGTAGAGAGACCAGGCAGGCGATGCCCACTCAACAATAGTCTGGTGCCCATCGCAAAATTTTTAGTAACAAAATTAAAACTGAAAAATTATACAACCTTTACACAAATAAAATCAGTTTAAGATGAAGTTGAGAATTTTTGTGATTTTTTTTGCTAGGTTGCAACCTATTCTTTTCATATTTATTTCTAAGTTAAAAAAATATTAAAGCTCAACAAGCTTTAGGTAGGTATAAGCTAAAGTAATGACTAGTGTTGCGCTACACAGTAAAATAATTAATGTCAATATTTTCATTTCGTAAATTAAACATTAATTTGACTTCGAATGAATGTTCATCTCTTTAAAGTGACTACGGCAGGCCGGCCTCCCCCAGGATCCGTCTATGCTAGGTTCTTTCATGCTGTGGGGCATAAAGCCAGAAATTATCAATTTGAGGGGGGAGGCATCTAAGTATTGACAAAGAAAAATGTATTTTGTGTAACGCCATCTCCTGGAAGCTTTTATTTTACATTTTCATTTCGACATCCCATAATATTTTAAGCGAAGCAATGCTCTACCTTATTGTTCATAAATAATTAGGAAGATGGCAGCACTTTTGTATACGTATAATTTATATAAATTATTAAACTTCAAGATTTAAAGATGATGAATATTTATGAATATAATATTATTAAAGAATAAAAGTAATATTACCTAATTTGTCGAAGCTGCTATTTATATAATCTTACAGAAATTATAAAACGAACTGATTACAATTTTATTGTTTCATTTTTATTTTTCTACTTCCTACACTAGTATGTAAAAAAGACAGTATAATATTAATTTACAGCAAACTTTATTTAATATTCTTCTGTTATTATACATTAATAACATTTTATCTTTTGCCTAAAAAAATAACTTAAATATATGAAAAAAATATTGAAGTTGGCGGGAAAGTATAAAATATTTTTGCGAACACCAATTATGCATAATAATTCTTTTAATGTAAGTTTTTATTGAAATAATTATACATATATTCTCTATTCTCTCTGAAAACGTAATAAATCCATAACGCAGCTGTTTGTTTTGCGTGACAGCAACACCGTTGCAACTTGTATAGCTATACTAAAATTTATACACATGTAGGTCAAAGGAAAAATGGCTTAGTACTCGGAGCTCCTATTTACTGTGGTAAAAAATATAATTTTTAAGTTTAAATGGCCTTCAGTGATTTATGTCACATAAGTAACGCGTACAAAGCAGTCGAAAATGAAGTTGATCAAGTAAGTAAGTCGGTGTGTGTTGTGAAAAGTGTTTTTTCTTATGGGTGTTGTAAATGTCATTCTGACCCATAATCCGTGAAAAGCTTATAAATATTTGTTGTATTCTTGTATGAATGATAGAACAGTAATAATATAAACGTGTGCTTGAATTAAAATATTTCTTACTGTGTCTATTTGGTTAAACACGTATATATTATCCGAGGTGAACGGTGACATACGAATTCTGCAGACAATATTTTTAGAATTATGTAGTATGCTTGCACGTTGGAGGACGTAATAAAAGGTACAGTTTATAATCGTGGGCGCTGTGATTATGATCTAAAATTCAATATTTAAACAACTAGGCGATTGTTAGCAATATGGCTTTTAATTATTAGATTTATATGCGTAGTGCGCGCTGTAGACTTTCTCTATCAATTTTATTAACTGCGACGTCCTTCATGGCGAAGTCAACAACAACAATAGACTTAACTACACATATATTGCATCATCTTAAACCATAATTTAGTATCACTCATCTCACAAGCTTCAACTTAACACTAGGCCATTGTGGTGCAGCATTTACAGGCACAAGCATGTGACTGTAAATGTGATGATTATGAGTTCTATTTCGAATTTTGGCTTGGAGAAAAGTGCGGCGTTGAACTCTGCCACTCAACACGCAATAAAAAAAAAAGTTCCCAGGTTTTCACTGCCTACCTTGCTATGTGCAGGGGACAGCATGAAGCTGTAAAAGAAATTATTCCCTAAGTGGAGATTGAACCTACTACCTTTGTGTATAGTAAGGTATCAATACAAAGGTGTACTTTTAAATACTGTTTACAATGGTGAATATTTGAATTGATAAAGCAGGTCATATCTTGATATAGTCAGTTGAACGTAATGACCAAAATTAATTTGGGCAACCATTGTTTATCAATAAACGGTACAGTATATAGTTTTGTGATAATGATATGAATATATATAAATAATGTTCATTAAAATATGAAGTTTAAATAAATGAAAATATTTCATATTATTTTGAGGCAGTTGTGGTGCAGTAGGACTGTTTCTCTTGTAATTAGATATGATTGTCATGGTTATTTTTGTCATTTTAAAGGCTAAAGTTGAATTATTTTAATTTCTTCAGGCTGTCAATATAATGTAAACCAAAGAGCTCCACCATTAAGCTTAAGATTTCTGTAATTCAAATAGAGTATAGTAAACGGAGTGTCTTATCACAATACAATACTTAATGTTGTACAAAGTTTGGAAGCTTACAGTTAAAAAAATAAAATACATTTTTTTATATTTTATATGTTAATGCTGTTGATACCTTACTTAGCTTAGCTGTTATACATAAAAGCTTAGAATATTTTATGTATGACATGATCAGCTGATGCAATATTTGATAGTAGTAAAGTATCTGACTATAAATATAAGCTTGTGGGATTAGTTTACAAAAGAGTTAAATATTTTTGGGTTATATTAATTTTGAGAGATGTGTTAAAAAAAAATTATACATCTGATTTCCCCATATATTTTGGTAAATAAATAGCCATATGAACATAATAAAGCAGCTTCTGACTTAGCCAGATAGGCTGAGACATTGTGCGATAAATGACGGAACTCAACACCGTGCTGAGTGGGCAAGTATAAAAATATAATTTCAACTTTTGCTTGAGTGGGTATCAAACCCACAACCATCACACTTGCAATATGTATAAACTACACTTAATAATTGTTCATTGAATAATGAATGCATTATTGAAGAAACTTAACATTTTGATCTAATTTGAATAATGGCAGGAAACGTATTTGCATAAATACACAATATTAAAATATAATTTCATTACTGTGGCTATTATGCTCCTTATGTCATTTAAACTTCCTAACATTCTTTACTTTCCACTTTCTTTTATAAAATGTGAAATGTAAAATTATTAATATTGATTATTTTTTAAATGCAATAATGAAGTTTGAGTTTTATTATACATATGTGGTCACTAGAGTACACCGTTTTACTTATATTTACATAATTTTCCACCCCGTTTCATAAATAAAATATTTGATATGGGAAAATGTTTTTATTTTTTTATATTTTTGTTTTAAATTTAATATCATTTCTTACTTCATCTATATATATAAAAGGACTTGTCCTCACTGACTGAGGTAAGACGCACGCACAGCCGTAACCGCTGTACGTAGAAACGTGAAATTTGGACAAAAGTTTATTTTCGTAATCTGGACATCCACTAAGAAGGGATTTTGAAAAACTTTAACCCTAAAGGGGTGAAATAGGGGTTCAAAGTTTGTATGGAAAAAAAATTAAATCGGCACCGTTTTTTATAAAATTTGAAATTTAGATTTTTAAAAGTATTTAATTGAACACGTGTTTCATCGTTTTCTAGAATTCTCCCCCTAAGGGTGCAAATAAGGGGTTGAAAGTTTGTATAGATTTTTTTTAAATCGTCACCCCTTTTTATAAAATTTGAAATTCAGACTCTTAAACGTATATAATTAAACACATGTTTCATGGTTTTCTAGAATTCACCCCCTAAGGGTGCAAATAAGGGGTTGAAAGTTTGTATGGTAAAATTCTTAAATCGCCACCGATTTTTATAAAATTTGATATTTATACTCTTAAAAATATTTAATTGAACATATGTTTCATGGTTTTCTAGAATTCACCCCCTAAGGGTGCAAATAAGGGGTTGAAAGTTTGTATGGAAAAATCTTTAAATCGCCACCGATTTTTATAAAATTTGAAATTTAGACTCTTAAAAATATTTCATTGAACACATGTTTCATGGGTTATTAGAATTCACCCTTAAATACGCAAGCGAAGCTGCGCGCGTCCGCTAGTTTACTATATACACATAATTTGTACCCTATGCTAAGGAATACTTTTTTAAATATTCTTTTTCATATAACCATTATTTAGAAGTTAGAAATAGATGTATATAATAGCTTCAACATGGAGTATTTTAATTAAAAAATGCTGCACTATGTATAATCCACACTATTAGTTATTATAACTCTTAGAAAATATTATAAAAAGTTATATAACACAAATTTTAATCACCACAAAAATTTGAATAAAATCATGAACATTGGACAAGTATAATTTGTTAAATTTGGAAAAGCCTCCAATTAAATCAATTAGAGCTAATCTTATATGGATATAATAGTCTCACTAATTTTTGTAACTATTTAATGTTTTATATCAGGCTCTTAGGCTATAAAATAATAAAATTTGCATAATATACAGGTAATAAGTGAAAAAATGTGACAAAGCCCAGCTTTGAGTTCTGCCACCCAATAAGCAATATCTTGACAATTAGGCGGGAAGTAGGTAAGAAAGTGTCTTATAACCAGGTTCCCTCTACTCTGCTAAAAAAATGATAATGTTGGCATGCAGAATAAGCAGTCCACTAACCTAATTGCTAAACGATAATTGGACAGTAATGTTTGAAATGAGATTATTTTTTTACCACTCTTTTAAATTATGAAGATGTGAAATATAAGAAATTTTATAATTAAATATTATTTCGATTAGTCTAGTAGATTATCTAATTTAAATAAAGGCTGTGACTTTATAAATAGCCAGCTCTTGGCTTATGCCACATGTCATGACACATGCGCCACGCTATTTTGTGCCTCTGCGCCACAACTGGCCTTAAAAAAAGGGTATCTGTAGTTTAATATTATAAAGCTAAAAAGTAAGTTTGGATGAAGGCGCTTATCTCAGGAACTATTGTCTTCATTTGCCCACGCAGACCGAAAAGCTAGTGTCTAATTATATTTTTATTGTTTCAGTCGGAACGTATTATGGAGGAGAACGCGATGGTCCGGGACCTCATCACGAAGATCCTCGATGAGACCGGACCTGGAGAAGCGAGCGGGTAAGATTTTTTAGTTTAATACATTTTTCGCGTTTTATATTGTAACCAGAGAATCCGGAGTGATTTGTCACTAGTTTCTTTTAAATTAATTTCCTCTATGCTCGATTCTATACTTCACTATAATTTCGAGCGCGTTTCTCGCCCTGTTTTAAAATTATAATGCTATCTGGTCTTTATATTATTCTTATGAATATTCTGCATCTTGTGAAGTCGGAAGAGATGACTTCTTTTCTAATCTCCTATGTTGGTTAACTTAAAGATACGAAGGAAACTTAAAATATAACACATTAAAAAGTAGATGTTAAAAGACTGGTAAATATCCCATAGTATCAAAGTAAACATTTCTTTTTTGGTTTTCTTTAGAACTTGCTATCTAGAAGTTTAATAAAGTAATTTCGAGGACGTGACGATTTTTTCAAATTATTCAATTTTTAATTCATTTTCATCATCATTTTCATAAATTTTCGTAAAATTCGTTGCGATATAAGATAAACATCTTTACTAACTGGAAACAAACTTTAAATATATAGTCCCATTATTTTGTGTTTTTAAATTAAAACAAATAATTTATAAATACTTGGAGGTTACAATCTATTTGGCTGTCGTGGCGATTGCGAGTTCGATTTACATTCAAGGGAATAAATTATTTTCATATCCTCGCTCCGGTAAGACAAAGCGCGGTAATGACTTCCGACACCCAACACGCTACTTTTCGAAAATTGAGCAATAAAAGGGAACAGAGTGTTTTAACACTAGGTTCCCTGTGACTAGACTGCTATATGCGAGATACAGCAGAAGCTAAAAAATATCACTAATGGTATACCTTTTAAACCATAGCCATATATTATAACTTGAACGATTAGTGATAGTATGTTAAAGTAATTTTATTACCTTAATTGATATGTATAGTGCATTACAGTGTTCCTATATTGGGATATTTAAAGTTTCCAGCTATGTTCAGCCCAAAGAGTGAAAATTGAACAGTTAAAAAATTTATGAGATTACCACTGGGACCGTCACCGCTATAGTCGTAGGTTCGATGTCCATTTAGGACGATTATATTATATTTGGTTTTCAACATGCAATCCCTCCAAAATTGGGAGGAATATGTAAAACTGAGTCTTAACACTGGGTTCTTTCTGCCTACCTGCTACGCGTGTTAAAGTAGTGCTGTTTTACTTTCCTATGCCATATTTAATGGAGAATAATCACAAAATTTAAATTCTAGCTCATCGTATTGTCTTGTAAAAACAAAAAATACGTGTGAAAGAATTATTTTGATACGTCTATTAGTTTTTGAGATATTGTCCTTTAAAGTAAGCGCGCGACGCGAGATTCCGTCGGGCCGTAACCGACTCGGGTGACGTCACAGGTCTTGCAAAACTCGCTCGCTCAGTTCGTGTTCGTTCACTCGCAGTTCGCGCTCTTCTTTAGCTGGCGTTCCACCACAAATTTAGTTTCATTTAATAAATAATATATAGATATATTTTTAAAATCTTTTTTTTCACAAACATAATGTAATAGCGAGCATTGTATTTTGAGATATTGAAGTTTTGATAGTACTTTGTCAAAAAAACAGTTCTATCTTGCTCGGTTTCATGGCGTGTTGTACCAAAATCTTTAGCTTTGATTATTTTTATTATAGTATCGATACTAGAAGGCTTGAATTTTTTCCAACAACACTTGGCTTGGCTTGAGCGTTACCACAAACTTAATCAGTACTTTAATGGAGAGACTACTCAGAACTTTGATGGGGGCATACAGGAAAAAAAAGAAAAGCTCTGCATTAGATTTGCGGCCTTTTTAGTAATTTTTAGATTTGCAGAAGGCCTTTATCTATGTGCCTCGTCAATGTATTTAGAAAGTATTGTGATCCAAAGGGATCCCTGAGGCCTATATTGAGATTATTAGGTATATGTACGACGATACCGCTTTGCGATTCGCGATGGTTAGGACTGCTGTTGGCGGCACCAAACCCTTTAGATCACAGTAGGGGATTCACCTGCTCACATCCAGGACCAGCCTCCATGGCTGAGGGAGCCCGGACTTGAGCACTGTACTTATAGGTCCTGAGCCAGGCGTTAAGTTGGAAAAGTTTCAAGTACCTTGGATCCGTTATGCGCTGCCTGGGCCAAATGGTAGGAGGTTACTGGTGTGGTCTGCGACCGCACAATACTACCCAAGCTCAAGGGGCTGTTATATAAGAGCATCATCTGACTGGTTCTTTTATACGGCAACGAATGTTGGCCAGTACTATCTCGGCATGCTGAGGATCTTCACGTCACGGAAATGAAGATGCTGAGGTGAATGGGCGGCGTAACGCGGTCTGACCGCATACGCAACACATTCATTCGAGGTGGTAGTCTTGGGGTCCATGACGTAGCGAATAAGCTCCAAGAGTGTGGCCTAAGATGGTATGGCCACGTTGCGCGCCAGTTAGGAACTGTGTCGGATGCTGGTGCCCTCCTATGTCTATCCTGTCCCTGGAGCTAGACCTCCGAACGCCCAAGGATGCGGTGTTTGGATGTCGTGATGCAGGACATGAATACCAATGGTCGAACCACTCAGGACGTAACAGATCGTGTAAAGTGGAGTAGGTTAAGCAGGAAGGCAGACCCTGGCAACATAGGGCGGGATTAATGCCAAGAGAAAGAAGACTTGGTTGCAGTTGTTGAAGACTCGTCGCTTCGACGATGTAGCCCATTATAAATGTCATGGTATGTTTACAATCCGTATAAACTTATTGGTTCTTTTCATTGCATTCTAAACTGCAATAATATGGTTTAATACGTGCGCGGTGTTCTGCTGTAATCTACATTTGGTACACATCTTACAATCTACGCAATTGCATCATGACCATAACTCTCTCTTGCCGATCTACAATAATCACAATAAAAATATTATTTAGATATACATATATAAAAATATTAAAAATCTACATAAAAGAAAATGTACATCTGCTCAACTTACTGCATGTATTTAGTTATATTATTATTATATTATTTTCACTTATAAAACAATCTTACTACTTTGAACTGGAATAAAAGGTTTGGTACTTTTAACGCAAATAGCGTTACCTACAATATGAAACTAGTTAGGTTAGGTTACATTACAGTTTTAAATAAATAATTTCAAATAAAATAACATAAGATATTATTATCTATCCCTACCCCAAATCGACATAATACAGGGTGAGTCATATTGAACTTTCCGGTTTTGGAAGGACGTTGCACGAAGAAGAGAAGGAGTAGAAGGGTGGGGATGGTGTCATTAGACGCGCCATGACATGCAGTTTTAGTGTGAGCAATGGCTTGGTCGGGACAACATCGTGCGTTCGTAGTTGAAGAGTTTATTAAAAATGGCGGCTCCGTGATCACAACACAGCGTGCGTTCCGTTTACATTTTGCTATTGGTCGACGTGATCCCATTCCCACTGGACCAACAATCAGAAATTGGGTATCAAATTTTAGAGCAACATCATCAGCATTAAAAACAAGACCACAAGGCCGAATTAGGACGTCAACGTCAGCGGAAAACGTGGATAGAGTGCGGGCTTCAATTCAACAATCCCCTCGGCGTTCTGTTCGGAAACATGCCGCTTC
>HE670356.1:162623-176049 GCA_000313835.2 Heliconius melpomene melpomene | reverse complement strand
CTCTTGCCGATCTACAATAATCACAATAAAAATATTATTTAGATATACATATATAAAAATATTAAAAATCTACATAAAAGAAAATGTACATCTGCTCAACTTACTGCATGTATTTAGTTATATTATTATTATATTATTTTCACTTATAAAACAATCTTACTACTTTGAACTGGAATAAAAGGTTTCGTACTTTTAACGCAAATAGCGTTACCTACAATATGAAACTAGTTAGGTTAGGTTACATTACAGTTTTAAATAAATAATTTCAAATAAAATAACATAAGATATTATTATCTATCCCTACCCCAAATCGACATAATATTACTAGTTAGACAACAAAACTTATCTTCGCATTTTTACTCCTTGCATTTCTGCGGCGATGAAATCACTATTATTCGATAAGTAATCAGCAACCATAAATCCATCTATTACGGCTAGGTTACCCGATTGCCCTTTTTCGAATCCCTCATCCATTTTAATTAATTGGATTAACACTTTAGCACAGGTAAGTATCAAACAAACAAAGTACTGCGCGAGATCTCCTAACTATCATCGGCGACTAGCGAGTTGCAAGACCTGTGACGTCACCGCCGACCGCGGGACTGTTAGCGGCATTTAAAATTTTTGCAAACTTCAAATGCCTGTAAAATCATAACTCCTTGGTTTTTTTTAATGAAACAATAACTAGTGTATTTGTATACGTAAAAACATTACTGTAACGAACTTTGAAGCATTATTTCATACCTATTACCATTCCTCATTCTTCGCTTTGGTGGGATGACCGGCGGCGTTGAGTAGTGAGGAGTGAAGGGAGTGTTTTAACAATCCCCGTCTAAATTATGTTGCGTTGTTCTTTAACGAATACTTATATAGGAGTTATTGGGCTGAATAAAATGAATGGAAGCATCTTCAGAATGTTTTCAGGTCACTGCGTCAAATCACTGATTACTTTAATTCGTAACTGAATTGTGATTGATTTTTATTCTTTATTTATTTTCTTTCATGTAGAATGCATGCATGTAGTTGCAAATCTTATGTCATTTAAAATTCCGACAGAGGAATTAACAAACAGCTGTTTATTATGTTTTAGTAAAGAGCATAACTAGATTTTGTTCAGTATGAAAATAACTTCTTTTTAGCTTAACTTGAGGCCCAGTCGTCATGAATGAAATAACTGAAGTTTCAATTAAAATTTTTCCATTTGTGTTAGTTATCCGTTTATTCCGCATGTAACATGGTAGAGTGAGAGAGAGAGAGAGAGAACTTCGCGTTAAGACCGAGTAGTTAACAACACCTGCTGTGTAGTGGAAATCAACGTCGCTCTTTGTCTTACCGGACCAGATATTTGAAAATAATTAATTCCTCTGAGTGGAAATCCGAAAAAAAAACTTATACAAGTAGACCTTCGAATAATTATGTAAATAGAAGTTTGCACCATATGGCATTGGTCTACAGCAATATACAGACGATGTTTTATTTGTGATGCTCAAAAATCAATAGAGAGGAAGCCATCGTCTGTCCGAGCATTGATTATTCTATCCTATTTCGAGCTGCAGTTTATTTTCATATAACAAAATCTCGCCATTTTGCTCTTCCTTTATTGAATTAAATCTGACATTCAATTTTCTATAGGAAAATAGGATTTAGGTTGGCATTGTATGAGAGAATAGCGTCTAAGGACAATGGGTAGTGAGTTACGTTCCCGTTGAGTTTATATACCTAGTGATGTTACCACATATATATTGTAGATTAATGTTTTATGAAATAATGTTATTGATAAAGCTTTTAATTTAGGAATTATATTAGATTTATTATAATATTTTTTCTCAACATTGCCAAGAAAGAGAATATTGACAATACATATTGTATTTGAACGTATACATACAGTCCTTGAGCTAGCGCTAAATATAGTACGGTTCCGACAACATTACAAATCAATAACTTGAAACCATTCAAATTGCTGTCGGTAAAGCGACAAACGTTCACATTGCATTTATGACCTGCATGAAAATATGATAAGGGCACTTTTGTACGTTAAATATATTTTTTTATTTCTATACATATGCATATGTTGTATTTGTATGATTCAATTTATTTAATTTCTATTAATCTGCAAAGAGATAATGCAAATTATCTGTTTTTGTTTTGTTAAAACAAACAAATATTATGATTCTGATTAAGTTAGTTTTTCAATACGTAATTTCTTATATGAGTTATTTATAAGTATTCGTTTCCGGTTATAAATAATAAACGTTATTTTGTACACCTTCGGCGGCATTGTTTTACTGTAAATGAGAATTTTGATGCTTTGTTATCATTGTCTCTGCCGCAACTGATATGTAAATTAAACCAAATGGAATATTTTTAAAGAATCCTTCAGAAATATACCATTATTTTAATAAGTCCTGTTATTATTATATATCTACTATAAGTTAAGCTTCATTCCGAATCACAAATATCTTAAGTGTTTTGTAATCAATATGCTAAATACAATGTAATTTTCTTTCCAGTTACGAACCACCACCGGATAAAACTGTGAAAAGTTTACCGAGCACAAGCCAATTTCCCAAAGTCGATGACTCAAGCTCATTCATGCCTACTTCCTTTCCCTACAATAATAATTTATTTAACTTTACTAACGAAAACGGCTATAACTTCCAAACTCCAAATGGCTTTAGTGTGAACGGCTATGTCAATTTTCCTGATACCGACGTAAATTCCCTCTTAACGATAGATCCTATAAGTGATGATACAGTTACTCCAGAACAACTTAACTTACTGCGATTAGCTGCGCAGGAAATAGGCGGGGCCCAATTTCAAAGTCCAAAGTTTGACGATAAGTTCTACAATTATTATGAGCCAAACCAAAGAAATTCGCTACCGGATGCTGTTGTTTTTCCCAGCCCCTATCCAAGGCCTAATAGTCTAAATATAGACACAAATTACAATTCTAACTTAGACGCGCCATTTAATCAGAGGTTTCCAAATAAATTTGAGAATGGCTTCATTAAAGAACAGAATCAAGATGCAGATTTACTTGCTTATTTAAACCACCTAAGTATTAACGAACGTCCTAGAGAAGACTTGCTCCAGGCGGACTATAAAATGCCTCTAGATCTAGGCTTAATGCTCAACCAAGATGACTTAAAATTACAAGAGGAAAGAAACAAAATGTTCCTAAACGGTCGAAATTTCCAACCACCGAACAAGTTTAACTGTGAATTTTATTTAAACGACGCCATGTCACAGGTGGATCGAAATTTGGGTCAGAATTACGATTTTTCGAATAATACCTCAATGGGATTTAAGACTAATGGGTTCCACCAGGATTTTCCTAGGCGTGACATTGGACAAATAGTTCAGGGTAGAGATGGTTTTCCTAACATGGGTATGGATAGGAATTTTGAGAACTTGGCAAGAGATAATCCTCAAACTTTGTTGAGGCAACAGGAGCTCGCTCGTCAAATGAGCATGCTCATAAGAAGTAGGCCTCCGCCGAATCAACTAAATGTGGATGTGTCGTTTTTACACGAGAATCCTGCAATTAATTTTGGTAGGTATGGTTTTCTTTTTTGTTCTGTCTTTTACTGTTGTTATCATTATTGTATCACTTATAAAAAATTGAACCAAGCGGGGTTTAAACCCGGGCCTCTCCAAAATATTTCTTCTTCTTATTTCGTTAGCATTTTTCATTTTTTACATATTTTAATTATTTTAAATATTTCTTTTTATGCAGGTCTAGGCACAATTCTAGGTCCTAATCAGCACGTACAGCCGGTATTACCGTCCCCGATGTTAGACATGCCGGTGTTAGCGCCGTTCTACGCTATGAGGAATATGGGGTAAGAATTTGTTGTGTTAATTTGGTGTTATTTTTTTTGGCTTCGTCCTGTATCCCGCATATAGCAGGGCAGGCAGAGGGATTTTGTGTTAAGAGATCAGCTCAGATCTCCACGCACGGTCAAAATTTCATATCCTATTGTTAACAAGACAAAGCGCGTCGTTGAGTATCGCCACCTAACACGCAATGCCCCGAGTTACTTAACACTAGGCTCTGTCTGACTACCCAGCTATAGGCGTTTTACAGTATATAGTTATACATTACTTCCTTATACTTACATAATTAATTATAAATGTTATCCGCAGCGGTGAAGACTGGGTATCAGAGCCACGCACAACTAACATATCATCGTCCAGCATACTGCACGCGCGCCTCGACGCGTGCTACGAGCAGTGGCGGCAGCTGGAGAGGGAGCGCAAGAGGACGGAGGCGCGCCTGGCGCTCGCCTACCCGGGCCGCGCCGTTTCCTCCTCCAACTCCATACCGGTGCCGCGCCTGCCGCCCTGCCCCACGCGCGTCGATCGCCTCACTGTGGACATGCTGAGGGAGCACACTAAGGTTATATTTTTTTATTTTAATATTTTAGTCATATTTTGTTATGGGAAAGACAAGACAAGACGTTCGGGTCACCTGATGGTAAGTAATCACCGCTGCCCACGACCCTGTGCGACATCAGAGGAGCTACAAGTGCGTTGCTGGGTGGATTAAGATGCGTATATACTGAGTATTTTTGTCATCACCACTTTAAATGAGACCAAAATTTTAACTACTCTATAAAAAATACTAATACAATAAAAAAAATCCAAAATAATAGTTTTTTTTTGGTTTCATTTAAAGTGGTGCTGACAAAAACACTCTGTACAAGGCTATGTTACAATGCGCAAATTTTAGAAGGCCTAACTTCAGAGCAGCCAGTTACCAGAGCTGGGGCAATACAATAACTCATTCCCCCAAGGGAGAATCAAACAGTCACTTATCATCACTTTTTCATAACAAATATTAACATTCAATAAACTAAATATTATTTACAGGTATTGACCTTAATGGGGAAAATGGAGACGTTAAGAGCAAGTGTTTGTGTAGCACAAAACAAAAGACCAAACAAAAGTGAAGAAAACAAAATAACAGTATTAAAAAGAGGTCAGGACAATGTCGAGAAAGAAATCGATCCTGCTACCTTTGACCCTACAACGTGGAAAGAAGATGTAAAGAATTTGGCTGAAATGTATGTAATATATTTTTTTATATGTAATGGTAACGGGCAAATTAAAATAATCATTTTTTCTCAAAGTGATAATTAAACTCGGAATCTTCATAACTAGATCAGAACGATTACAAAGTGTATTTAGAAAAAGAAATTTGAATTATTTGAATAAAAAATATATGTCTACATAAATGATATACGTCTTTGTAGCGCCGGAGCACACGCGTGTGACTGTTATATTTGTGGGTTCTATTTCCAGTCGGAGAAAAAAAAATTTACTTTTTTAATTTCCTCGCTCTAGTAACGATTCAAAACGCGGCGTAAAATCCACCACTCAATACGCAATGCCTCAAAAATTAGGCGGAATGTGGGGAACAGAAGTCTTAATGAGAACGGAGCGTCTTAACACTAGGCTATATTATTTACAGAGCACCCCACAGTGAAGTGGAGAGTGCAATGTTAGCGTGGCGGAACGCAGTAGCGGGCGTGCAAGCGGCGCGGCGCAGGGAACTGGCGCCCCACACACCCATAGTCAATGGCAGATACACCAGGAGCGATCGTTAGTATATCACTATTTGTTTTATTTCGAAAATTATAAAAAATATATTTATTGAGGCTGTCGTGGCACAGTGGTACCCCGCACATAGCACAAAGAAGCAACGCTGTAGCGTGAAGCTAAAAAAACCGCTTAAGAGTTATTTAAATATCTCTGTTATACAGGGTGGAATTGTCAGCACCACTTTAAATGAAACCACAGTTTTAACTACTCTATAAAAGCCTAATATAATTCAGAAAAAAAAATCCCAAAAATGAAAAAGTTATTTTTTCAAACAAAATAAATAATAAAATTATCGTTTTAAAATAAAACGCCATTTTTCGCCATTTAAAGTATAACATAGGCACGCACACACTTACCTGTCAAAGCGGCAACGTCGTACACTTATGTGTGCGTCACACGAAATACAGGTATGGATAAAAATCGTGAAATGAAAAAAAAAACCTACGTCAAAACTGTTGAGGTACGTTGATTAATTTTTTTAGCTCTGGGATTGAAATATTTTATATGCAGCCCTATATGCAGTTTCAGTAAAAGAAGCGCTGCCTCTTCCACCCTGTATATTAATTATTAATAGACTGATTATAATATTTGGCAGCGATCCTGCAACTGGCGGCGGCTGTAAAGCAGCTGTGCAGCAGCGCCCGCCGCGCTCGCTGCGCCATGTGGTGTGACCTCACACTGACTGTAGCGCTCGCGCCGCACCACTGCCATGTATGTAATACTGTATTATGTACATTTTGATAGAACAATGAAGATATTAAAATAAATGAATAAATTCATCATTATTATATTGTAATTACACTATACCTATAATACTATACTGAACTCTAATACATTGTTTCTTTTTTTTTTACTTTAATTTATCTATACTAATATAATAAAGCGGAAGAGTTTGTTTATTTAAACGCTAGATAACGTACTACTGGTTGGATTTACCGGAGCTCGGTGTTTTTTTTTTTGTTTTAGACAATAAAGGTAAATCTGACTGACATTATGATATAGGCTATATAACATTACTGTTTAATTCTTAGCCTTAAATAACGAAATAACAGTGATTAGGACCGCCATCATAATGTATAACCACGTGCGCTGCGGAAATAGATATATACACATTGGTACATTGTATTACAAAAACATTCTCATTAGGTCTAAAATAAAGTCCGCGATACAATATATCAATCATTTATAAATAAGTCACAGTAAGGCATTTTGTGACAAAAATAATTAAATTTGCAAGGTGTTATTTTATCGTTTTTTATTTGACATGGATATTGAAGCTTACGAGCAAAAGTTATTACATCGTCAAGGTAATTTAATGCAAATAAGCTTTGGCACACTGTTTACGGCCACAAGCCTAGGCCCGAGTCACACGGGGGGCGCCGTTGCTGCTGATTACATCCTCTCAAGCAACCACATGCCACCACTATCTCAGAATTATAAAATATGATTGAATGTATAAATTATATTGAAACTGTTGGCAGCATAATAAAAGGATTATAGGAGTATATGCGCCGCTAGTAACAGTTAAAATCCTCAAACCTCAAAATCGTACTTTTTACACTTCAAATTTGTACAAGTAATACAAACAAATAAAAATAAATATTTACTACTAAATTAATAAGTCTTATGATATTTTTAAGCATATCATTTTCCAGAACGATATATCACCTCCATTGTCACAACAATCGACTTCGCCCAAACAAGCGTCACAAGAAAGCTCTAATGCGGCATCTAAAACTGCAAATGAAAAGGAGGTATAATTTGTCTTTTTTTATTTTCTTTGCCTCGTCAAAAGACAGACAAATGTTTAATTTTATTTTATTTAACTATATTAAGGAAAAAATATTATTTATTATACTTATCTTATGTTTTTTTATGTATACTATATTTAATTTTATACTATATTTTTATTTTCAGGTCAAAATAACCACCGACAGCCAGCAAAAGACCGACACGAAACAAGAAATCGACAAAAACAAACAGACAGACAAGAATCAACGTCGCCCACAAAACTATAGGAAGCTCAACAATCGTCACGATTTCTACATAAAGAATCAAAGGTACGACGGTCGCTTTGTACACAGACATCCATATCACTATTTAGCAACGGGACCTATAAATTAATATGAATCAATCGATTATGAACTCTGTGCCACCATTAATAAGTTCTAATATAAATAATGCTATTTCTCGTAGGTATAAAATGAATAAAAAGAGATAGCAAAACGGTGCGTTTGCCAAAACAATGCATTTATGTTTTTATCTCTTTCTTATACAGATCCTATTATTATAAGGAAATAACATAATTCATATTTCTAAAAATACGGTTATATGACAATTATATATGATTATATTGATATCCCGTTTTCGTTAGTATAATAGAAAGAGATAGCAATTATATATTTGATACACTAATGCGACCTTTTCTAATTACTACAAATGAATACAGATATCATTAATTTCTATGATAATTTAATGTGATTTTATTGATGTCCCGTTTCTGTTTGTCAAAAAGAAAGAAATAACATTAATATATTAGATTAATTTATTGTCGTTATATTGCTATCTCTTTTTTATAAATAGAAAAGAAACGAAATAGGATTAATATAATATGGCAATTTAATTATGTTGATATTTTGTTCTCGTTAGAATAAAAGAAAGACGCTTCTATCTCTTTCTAACTTCATTATTATGAAAAGAATGGCAATATACGTAGAACTAAAATGGTGGGACAGTCTTAGTGATCATTTTGGAGGGAAAACTCTGCTATATAATAATGCATATTATATTAAAAACACAAGTCACTTGTATGTTATTATTATTATTATAAGATAATTTATGAATACAAATTGTTTAATGCTTCCACGCACCATTGATATGGTAATTGGCTTATTATGTTCTCATAAGATGTTAATTATTATCTACACTTGTTAGAAATAATATTATAAAAATACATATTTAATATGGATTGTATTTTCAAATTATTCATTTATAGCCTTCATTCACTATCTATCACAAAATATTTTTTTCTGTTGATATAAATTACATATATCCTTTTGTAATCCTATTCAATTAATAATAAAACATGGTGGCTTTTGTTTTTTATTAATTTATATAAATTTATTTATTTATAATAATTATATTATTGGTTACATCTTATTTAAGTTGAAAGCTTTTCATACAAAATTATTTAGTATAAATATTAAAATATATAAGAATTTTATGATTATTATTATTAATTGAATAATAATTACATTTATAATGTTATGCTATGCTTAATTACAGGGATTCATTTACTTAAATAGGTTTTCGCTCTAAAATGATAGAATATGAAATTTTATATGGAACAGAAAAAAAATGGCAGATTTATCTAAAAAAAAACACTAAGACTGTGATTATATTTATGTATTACTAAAGAAATTTTGTTGTTTATAATTTTTTTAATTGCCTATCTACTCTTACTTCTTGACAATATAATTGTTTCTTTTTGTACAAAATCTGCTATTTTTGATTGACGATTTTTTTACCTAAAATGCATTTATCTATGCAGCTTCTAAAGCGACTAAGGCTCAGCCTTTCAATGATTTTTGACTGAAATTAACGCGTTATAATAAATCAACTTTAATATATTATTACATATTATTAATAATTGGATGTGGTTATGCAAGAAAAATAATTAAGATTTCGATTTAATAATCTCTAATACCAGATGGAGGGTAGTTTATATTTACAAAATATAAACGTTTTTTTTATTCTCGTTATATTAAACTATAGATTATCAATTATTTCTTAATTAAAAAGAAAGTTGAGCGATGGATATTTCTATTTCTCGCTATTTCTGATAAATGACTCATAATAAAAGAAAAAAAATAATCAAACTTTTATTAAATAAATAATTACTTAAATCGACTTTAGTGCATAACTAATTCCATGTAAAACATATAAAGGGGCGTTGCAATCCTAATATATCATATCAAAAATAATCCGTTTTATAAAAACTAATTAGAATTAAATATGCATTTACACTCGAATATTTAATATGTATGCATTATTACCGTAATAATCCTGCTTGGCTGGTTCTTTTTATATATGTAGTATAAATTAATCTTCCCATCTTCCAAGATGAGATAAAATTAACAGCAGGTTCCCATTGGAGAAGGGCTGCTAGGAACAGAAAGCATTGGAAAATGTTAGAGGAGGCCTTTGCCAACAGGCACACTGAGCTCAGAGATATAATATAACCATATTGCTGACTAACTCAATATAAAGCTCAGGATAACAGGCTGAATGTAATGTAATGTAATGTAATAAATTAATGTCCGTATTTATATATATTTACATCACTTGGTGTGAACAGTACTTAATTTATTTAAATTATACTATAGTGTCATTTCACTTTTGAGAATGTAAGTCTTAAAAAAATGTAAATCTTATTTAAATTATTTTTTAAGAGAATTAAAAATTATCTTAATTGTATTACAGGTTCAATTCCCATGATTGGTAAAGTTACCAATCTTGGGAATTTGGGATAAGTTGCCCAAATATTATTAAATATATTTTTAATTTAATTAAATAGGTACAAATTCATCATTTCTCGAGTTGTTTATCCTTATTTTTCATTTATAATATCGTTCACACCAGTCAAAACTATAATAAACGTTTTTTTTTAAATGTAAACTTCAAACTCGCAATTTTTTATTGACAACGTGGAAATTTATATATTTTTATTATTGTAGTAAGTAAAATGTAGTATTTAATATTAACGTTTTAAATGTGGTATCTCTATGAATTTGTGTTATATATGGAATTTTAAAGATGGCGGATTTTGTAAATCTGTGTCTACTTTTTTTCAGTTGTTGTCAAACAATTTGATTGTCAGTTCCTCGATAGATTAGTTAGTGCTTGTCTATCCGTTGCAATATACTTATATATTATAATTTTAAAAATTTTAGTGGCGTTATGATAAAGATAAAATTATATTATTAAACTTTTTAAATTGACTGATTGACATTTTGTATTGTCAAAATGAAAATATTTTTTATTCAATTAGGCCATTACATACACTTTTGAATCATTAAGTGATATAGGTATGTCAGTAGAGTCAATCCTACAACTCGAAAGTTACCAGCTGCTAATTGTTACATAGTATGTTTGAATTATTTTAATTCGTTGACAACATAAATAATTATTATTAATATTGTGTATTCATAAAATAAACTATTTTTTAATATAATTATATTGCAATGATTTAGACCAGCGTCTGTCCATAAAAGGAATTTATAGGCATTAATTACTGGTTAAAATTACGCTTTTTTTATCGGGTCTTTGCACAAACGCCAAATGGCAGAATAAAACCAAAATAAACTTTTCTTCCATAAGTTCATATTAGGTTAAGTGTAAATGTTTATAGCGTTTTTTTTCTATGGCTTATGACAATAATTGTGGTTTTTTTATTATCTTTTCCATCGCTCGCGTTAGTGTTTTGCTTTTCGAATTAACCGCAAAGTTATAGTTGCATTGTAGTTAATTATAGGTATCTTCATTTTATTATTATATCAAGAGATTGTTTTTTATTTTCATGTCTATGGTACGACCACATATTTTTCATGCATTTTTTATGACCTCTGATGTACAAAGAAAATATATTTAATTGACAAAGTTAGCTCTTTATAATCTGCCGATTTTTTTATTTATTTCGGAACGAATTTAAAATGGGGTTGGATTTAAATGTAGTTTTTAATTAGAATATGGCCTAAGTAGGTCGTAACAATATAAATTATATCTAAATGTTAGTTAGTTGTTTCAACGAATAGAAGGTTCTCGATGTGATTCATTATTAGTGTTAGGAATTTCTACCATATCGATATATCGATTACTAATCGATACTCAGACGCTAGGGATGTTACGGATATGGATGTATCGGTTTCGATAACGGATATAAAATTATTTCGGATTATCCGCAGTTACGGATAACTTTGGTTACGGATATTAGGTGGGATATTGAGCTTTTTAAAAACTGGTATTGACAGTTTGTGATGTTTTTTTATCTAGTAACATTTTTTCTTTCATATTCATACTTATCGTTACTAAGTGCTAGTGTGAGTAAATTCACAGACATGTTACAACGTGTCTCATTTAAACCCCACACATATCCGTAATTATGCGAAACTTTTATATTGAATTCAGTTATAGTTATTATTGATTGTGTTTTATTTCGATATCGTCGGTAAGTCGGTTTTACGGTTATGGATATCCGTAACATCCCTGCCTAAAAGCAATCCCGTGTTAGTACAATTTTAATAGATTTAAAATAATCGATTAAATGAAATTAAGCACAATTTAGTTTAGAAATGTTATTTTACTATAGTTAGTTATACTTTTTTCATGTCTTTTCTTTCTTTTGTTGCCATATTAGAAAAACTATTTACCTCAACTTCTTTAAAATTTAACTTTTGGTTGAAATTGTTGTCAATTAGTAAAATTTGATATTTCACTTTGATTATATTGTAAGCAATACATATATAGATATTTTATTATGATTTTTTAAATTGACATACTGATCGAGTATTACTTAATATCTCGAATTTAGAGATTTTTCTTAAGTTGGTGATCATGTTTAATAAAAAAAATGAAGTATATACTTTGGTAGCTTAATAGTAAATTTTCAAAAACCTAAACGTTTCAACAACATTTAAAAGTTGACAATTTATTAATCTGACATCTGACAGTAAACACACACTCTCACACTCGTCAGTGTGGGTTAGGTTTTCACTCTGAATGGGGGAATCCATTCGGAATCTATTCTCTCTCGGGGAATGAAATATTTTGATTTTCTCGCTCTTGTAACAAATCAAAACAAAACGCAGTGGTGAGTTGCCCACTGTCTCGAAAACTGGGGGTGGGGCGTTGGGAAAGGAGTGTCTCAACTCTAGATTTTCTCTGCCCACCTGCATATAGCAGATATGTGGTATACAGCGTGAAGCTGGAATAAAATACGTTTACAATTTATATTGCTTACAATAAAATGGAGATATTTACATTGTTGTTAATTTATTTTTTATATAATTTGACAAATTGACTTACTTAATGCTAACTTACTTAAGGTAAAATTATTGATTCCCATGTTTTATAAGGATATACTGAATACTATAAATGTTCAATGAATTTCGTACTTTTATAATTGTCACACTTTTATTCCTTTTTTTTGAAGACAGTTAAAATGTTTTAAAAGTTATTGAAAATGGATTATTTAATCTTTTAATCGATTTTAATTTGTAGTATTCTGTATATGTATTCTGTATAACGGTGGCTATGATTGGAAATATTTGTTATCTATGGAAATTACACAAAAATTTCTAAAGCTTTCCCTAAATTTTCGTTAAATGGAGCGTCGCTTTTTACAAAAAACTGTACTTAACACTAAATTAATTTATTTTTTTAAATTTTAAACGATTTTTCTTTTAATACACTTATAGACTGGGATCCGGCCGTTGAATCCTGCATATACGAGCTTTCTTAATTAAACCTATATTAATGAATAATACATGATTAGTAGAACAGATTACACCTGGGTTGCCTGGAAGAATCCTGCCGCAATCACCTTTAATTACATTTTTTCGTAACTCGTTTTTGGAGAAAATTGCACCAATACGTTTTTTATATGAATCGCACATCATTTGAAAGATAATCCCATAAGGAATTGGAAAATTAAGGGTTGCCAGCTCTCAGTCTGCCGCAAGTCTAGGGTTGCCTGGTTTAAACATGTCACTAAATGTTAATAATTTGCACTCATGTGTTTTTTTAATGAATTATATATCAAATT
>HE670356.1:90499-162523 GCA_000313835.2 Heliconius melpomene melpomene | reverse complement strand
TACAACATGTTTCCTTAATATAATGAGAGGTGACAATTATCGCGGATATTTTTTTTATTAATTAAGAAAATGTGGAAAATTACATTTCAATAAACAATCTCTCTCTCTCTCTTCGCCCTCTGCTTGTTTGATTTGACAACGCCGTCCGTATCCGTAGAAAGAACTATGGCGCCCATCTTTTTGGTACGGATATTTACGTTTTTGCAAAGTAAATGAAAACTATTCAACTAATAAAAACTATTAAAAAAATATAGATAAAAAAATGTCGCTAGCAAGAACTTCTCCGTCTATGCTGATAGTTTTTAAGGTATTTAGATCAGAAAGAATTGTTCTTATAATTATAATAAAGCGTTAATCACTCACTAACGTCCCTAACTTAGTATAATCAAAACTGAGGCAACTCCCACGGCCACAATTGTCTACATTTTATTAAACTATATAATATTAAATATTAAAGTATACTTACGTTTTGCATTAGAAAATAATTAAAAAATACTTCTTTATATTTTGTTTTAGAACAATGAACTTTTTGTAATACTGTAAATGATAACTGTGCATTGTGTCACTATTTAAAAAAATGTCACTGTATTTAAAATTCATTTTTTGGCGAAACAATAACATAATTTTACACTTTTGGAGAGATTCCTTGTTAAATTCTATCACATTTTCACTCCTGCCGCACAAAAAACACATCTTCATTTTTGTCAAGTAAAAACGTCTTTACTCCAAAACGAAAGGTAAGTAACTAAGTAATATGCTCAAAAACAACTCATTTGGCCATCTGCACTTTCATTGCATTTAGAAACAATACATCTTCGAAAATAATGTTATTGCATTTGGTTTGCTTTGTATCGCGCCGCAAAATGTTTATCTATAGTAAAAATAGCCAATTAATTGATATTTGCCGACTCTTGGTCATAAACCGTAAATAGCGTTTATTAGTCGGCATTACTGTCGGATTTTCTTCGAATTTATTTTGCTAACTTAGTTTTGTTTATTATAATTCTATTATATATATTTCTTTCCTATGCAAATTATTAAAAATTGCGTGAGAAAAAAAAAATTGCGGCAAGCCTTGTCAAATCAAACAAGTAGAGGACGAAGAGAGAGAGTTCATTGAAATGTATTTTTCAATATAATTAATAAAAAAAATATCCGCAATAATGGTCACCCTTCATTATATTAAGGGAACATGATGTATATAGTAGATCAAGTTTATAGTAGATCAATATTTGTAAACATTTATTTAACTAGATAATTTAATTGTTTACAAAATGGTAATTTAAATTAATAAATAAATATTAGTATTTAGAAAATAGATTTTGCAAAGACTCAATATTATAGATTCATTATTTTACTTTAAAAATAAGGATGATTTCTTCTGCCCCATGATCTTTAAATAGTTTTCTGCGTGTACTTAATATGATTAAAATCATCATTTAACAGGTGAACAATTAGAATAAACATTGATTTTAAGACTGACCTTCTATTATATAATATTTTACTTTAAAACATAAGGCAGACCGCGCATTTCATCGTCTATTGTCATAGTCAAACGGAACCGGAATAAAATATTTGAAACGCTGGCAACCCCTGTTTGCGGCAGGAATTTTCCAGGCAACCCTGTTTTATAGTGTTCAGAAAAAAATAAGCTTTAATTTGATATATAATTCATTAAAAAACACATGAGTGCAAATTATTAACATTTAGTGACATGTTTAAACCAGGCAACCCTAGACTTGCGGCAGACTGAGAGCTGGCAACCCTTAATTTTCCAATTCCTTATGGGATTATCTTTCAAATGATGTGCGATTCATATAAAAAACGTATTGATGCAATTTTCTCCAAAAACGAGTTACGAAAAAATGTAATTAAAGGTGATTGCGGCAGGATTCTTCCAGTCAACCCAGGTGTAATCTGTTCTACTAATCATGTATTATTCATTAATATAGGTTTAATTAAGAAAACTCGTATATGCAGGATTCAACGGCCGGATCTCAGGGTATTATATATTTTGTATAAAAATCTTTCTCGGTTTCTTTTTGTTGTAAGCGATGCGCCAGTCTGAACGGTTGCCCGATTATTTTCAGCTCAAAATGTTCCTTCCGTCCAAAAAAGCATAGAATAAGCTTTTGGCGCATTTTGTTTCAAAATAAAATTAATTTCGACGAAAATATTGAATTTAAATAGTTTGCTTCTCAAAAATACTCGGCAAAAAGTGCAAAGTTCATTTAATTTTTTAAAATAAATTTTAAAATTAAAATGTCCGTGTCATATCAAAAGAAAAAAAAAAGAAAATTTAACGTTTTTGTCGATTTTAAAAGGCGTCTTTTCTTCTTAAATTCTATAATGAGATAGTCCTTACAGTTAAGTTCATTTATAAAGTAATTAATGCTAAATTGTATGTATGTATAATATATATACATAAAAAAAATCTCAATTTCTACGTGACCAACGCTTATAACAGCATATCTTTGTAAGTATTGTGTGATATCCTAATTATAAAAAATTGTCCTTAGTCCTTAATCGTGCAGTATAAACTAAACCAAAATCGTTTCAGTACTTAACATATAGAACGCTTACTTTATTATATATTATTAATAATTAATAAGGAGCTCTTGATATTTCCTAATATAAAAAAAAAACAAAGTTCGTCCTATATCAATAGTTTGTCTGCTTTTAATGCGATGTTTAGGATAATTGAGCCAAATGTTCCTTTGGATATTGATAGTTAATTTTTGAAGTAGTTTGATGTAGTTAAAAAATATTTTTCACGTAGACACTCAATTATTTACGTTCATTGTATTTGAGAGAATTTTATTAGTATTTAAAATTAAAACGTTTTAACTTTTATAAGCCTCAGATGGCGAATTTTGCTCATTGACGACTTTGCTTTACATTTAATGCCATTATGTTTAGTTATTATTCTTGAATATAAAACGTTTAATAGAGTTCATTCATTTTATCGTTGTTTACTTACGACTAAAACCTAAGATATATAAACGCTAGATGTCGTAGATAGTGGAATTGCGACTAATTCAGTAGCGAATATTTTGTATTACTTAATGGCTATTTTATAATCTATATATGAGATATAAATGTTGATAAATGTTCTTGCAGAGTTTTATAGGGCCCCTTGATACCTTAATGTTGATGCGCTAGGAAAATATACTTATTTTTATTTTTTGCTATATCCTGTAAATGTACAAAGCACGGAACACTTAGAATGTTCGAGCTAGACATTGTTAGAAATCGCTTAGGAGACGTACCTTTAGCAAGACTGGAATATTTATCTTATGTTTAGAATGGATAGATAATGTAAAATGGACTTGTACGTTAAGTGGATTTGAGCGATTACGGGTGATTATGGAATATATCTTAAATTAACCCTTATCACTTGTCAAAAAGATTTATAAACACAATGCCACGAATTTAATTACAATTAAAATTTTATTAACACATGAAATTGTCGTTTGCATTGAGAAAATCGATATATCGATGTTTCCTCGGACTTATAATGTTGTTATCATAAGTAATCACTCAACATCTACACGTAAATATTATTAATGTTAAGGAATTTCTTACAGATCGCTTCATTTCTTTAAAACATCGGAGAATTTATTTATGTGAATGTGGATCAATCTTAGAGCTTTATCGAATTTGATAATAATTTACGAAATGGATATTTATAGTAAAAAAATAAACATGAACAAATAAAAAAAAAAGTAGCGAAAAATATTCATAACTCACTGTTTAGATAGATATTCCTGCAAGGTTGATGTATGGTAGATGGTTTTTTATTCTATTTTAAATGATGCTAGTTGTGTAGTTAGGATCGTTAGGATAGGCGGTTACGGCCCTAAAGCTTACTGTACGAATCTTATAGTTACGTGTTTTAAATATAACCGTAAACGATCCTCTAAATACTATTTAACTTAAATTTATAACATAATATTTTATGTCCTTTATACTACATGTTTGTGAGGTGATGGCTAGTTATATCGTCGTGTCTTATGAAAATGTTAGTTCGACTCGTATGGAGAGTTGGCCTCTATATTTGTAGTTGTGTTTCCTATTCAAGGATCCCAGTCCAAATATATTTAATTATAATACATATATTGATAATCTCACACACTAACTATTCGATGTAGGCATCAATGTTTGCACGTCATAATATAAAAGTAAAGACTTAATTCTCCATACGGTGTCTATTCGCATCGCGTGCACAAATACTCTATTCTAATAAAGATGTTTTAATCACTGTTTTTTGATACTAAGACGTCGAGGTCGGGGCTAGGTGTTTCTATATAAGTTGCAAATGTTAGTGTTTATGAAGGTATGAGTGTGGACAATAACGGTGGTTAGTCCTGCTTAAAAGGATTATTGTGATAAGTTGGCATCGGGTTATAATGAAATGAAATTACCAAATGTACTTTGAGAGTGGAATTTCGAATTCAGGCTTTCGAATCGTCATTATCTCTTGTTAAATAGATGACTGTTTATATGTGGCGGTTGTTTTGTTTTAAGTAAGTGAATGTCAGTTCCAAACGATATACGTATTGTTTTTGCCAAAATATAATCCGATGTCTAGTGATAAGTTTCGAGCCAGTCGCTCTTCGCACGTAGGTCTGCCACCAATGTTTTTATCTTACTATATTTAGTTTGTTAAGTTGAACGTTGCTTTTACGAAGTTTTACCGTAGCAGTAGGTTTTTGTATTGGGTATTTAGTGGATTCTATATATTTTCAGCGGTTGTTTAGCGTTCATAGAATATTTTTGCTACTCGCCGGGTTCTGTCCAGTTTTATAGGAATGGCATTATGAATTTTTGATACGCGAGGACCAATGTCTGGTTAATTTGGTATTGATTTGTCGGTTATGGAAAATACAGGATTTATTTTGCCAGTTCCTCTTAAATGTAAGTGAGAATTTCTAAATATTTTTATAGTTGTAAGTGATGAATTAAGTTTTTTTTACATTTTAGCTACTGTAGAAGTACGGAGCGACGGATTGTATATGAAATCTGAGTGCAATATGCAATGAACTAATTAAATGTTTGCATTTTACTTCTGATCAATCCGAAACTAAGGTGCACAAGTATTAATTCATATTTTGTTAGCAGGGATTATTATGTTTTTTTACTCAGTTGCTATTTATGATGCGCCGTTGAATATATGTATTTATTATATGTATGTTTAATATAATACGTTCTATTATCGCGGTGCTAAATTCCCAACCTAACGTTTGTAAGTATAAGTGATTCAGTGTCGTAACTCACGTTGGGGAGACTATTTGGAATTGTACGAATTTTTGCTTATACTTTATATATAGAGTAATCTCATTTAACGCTTGTCTTGATGACTTTCTTATAACAAAGATGATATATTTTTGTAATTTTTGCTACAATCGTAACTGACGCCCGGAACTTCGAACGGTTAGGACAATATTGTTATGTTCTCGGTGTCAGGTTGTTATACATAGTTCTCACGTTAATATGTATTCTGTTGTATTAAGCACCCAACATTTTATAGTATTTTAAATGTATTCAATAGTCCAACTTTTATATTTACTTAAAACCTGTTTTGAATACACAAATCGCTTTTAATATCCCAGCATTTTCTTGTAAGCAGACACACTGCCACTGTTTTAAAACACCCGATATTAATGTATATTAATCTTACATTCTTTAAATTAGTATTTTTTTTGTTTTTGTTATGACTTGTTGTTTAACTATGCTTGTTTTAAAACTAAAATTAATCAAATGTTTGCTAGTCCTCGAAAAAAATGTTAGATCTGTCCGTTGAAGTGAAACTTAGATGTTTTTAAATATTTAAAAAATAATTACAAAATGTATGTCTATCTGTGAATAATGAATTTTATGAGCTTATTAAAACTTAATTCCATGGTAAAAGGTTTAGACGCATGGGAATGTGTTGTGGTATGAAATCCTTCTATAGTACACGCCTCTTATTTAAAATAATTTTAATTTTATATTATAAAGTCCGATTTTTTTAAAATACTTAGTTGTTCGAAATTTTTTAAATACCTACTTAATTATGCGATTTTTTTTATATCTCCGAGGCGTGTTATATGGATAAAGTGGGGTGAAACATAAGTTTAGTGAAATTGTTACGGAACAGATATTTCATAAGATGCCAAGTATGCTGTATGGACCAAGGAATAATATTAAGTATAGCTCTGCTGTCACAGTGAATAGATGAAAAAAAAATATATTAAATGGATCTGTTTGTACAAATTTGGCGGTTAGTTCGAAAATGGTTTTAAATTTGGAATTTTTGACAAATTTTGTGCTTTCGCCTTTAGTTTTTTCTAACATAATACATATAGGCATATTTTTTATATTTTTCGCGTAAATTGCCTTAGTTAAAACCATATTTGTCCACTAACTGCCTATTTATGAGATTCCAATGTAAACTCGTCTACGCTAGGCAAATTTTGATGGTACTTTCACTTTTGGAGATAAAATGGCGGGCGTTAACTAGTTGTTTTTTGACTTCTCCATGTTAGATCCATGTATACAAAATATATTTGTGATTAATGTTTTTTAGATAGTGGCATGAATCAGACTGATAGCAGCAGGTTATAAATGGTCGTTTTATTCTCCTCGAAAATTTTAATTGTTTATATGAATGTGTGGGTACGACGTGCTTAATGTTGCCAGATGTGAATATATTTTTTGTACTTTTGTTATTGTTGTTTGTAAAACGTCACTTCTTAATATGCCCTTAGATTAAATCGTACAACTTGGATGTGCTGTTAAATAATATTAATTATCTGTGACTATTATGCAATCTAATTAATCTGTGCAATAATCGTATATAGAAGTGACAGATGATATTAAAATTTATATTTAATAAAATGAATTGAAACTAATGAACTGTTATTATATTATATACAAAATGAAATTTCGTTTTTGACTTTGCCAAGTTGTTATTTTTTTATTATTGTTAATTTTATACTTGCCAATGAAATACTCTATTATTTATATATTATATATAGCACGTCTACTCACACTGTAACTGTTTCAGTAAAAACATACTCCTTTAGTCGTATCGGTGTTAATAATAAATAGTTCACGTTTTATAAATAGTGTTGCCATCTTGTAATGAAATGTTGTGAAATAAATGTTGTAAATGTTGTATCGGACGGTAGTGTATGATTTCTCCGTAGTAAATGCTAGACGCAAACATGATGTTTTTTTACTAATAATTTTGTTAATGTTTTGGCACAATATTAATTACCTTCTGACAAAAATATATGATAATGAAAATGGTTGATGTTTTATTTATTTTTTTGTGTTGTGTTGTTATATATCCCGTTTTAGTATTTTGTTACTTTTTTGTTACGGCCAATATGGTATTTTAATAATATTGAATGTTATATATATCTACTTTATTTGTATGTTTCGAAAAATTATTTTAACTTTTTCATTCTGGTGTCGAGACAAAGCGCGACGTTAAGATCCGAATGCCGCCAGAATTCCGCGGAAAGTGGGAAGCAAAGTATCTTAACTAGGCTCCCTCTGCCTACCCTGCTACATGCGGGATACAAAAAAAAGTGAGATATAATGTAATAAAAACATTAGTTTTATACAATTTATTCCTTAATAAATATATAATATACAAATGTTTTAATCTAATTTCAATACTACTCGTCCCAGCTTCCCATTAGGCACGTCCACGCTTATCAATGTTTCAGTAACAATGCCGGTCGCCACTGTCACATTGTTCTCTCGTATAGTGAACGGCTGGCCTTCAGTCATCACCATACTTTCTAATAAAGTTAGGTAGACTTCACCGTGATCACCCGGCATCATCATTTCTAAGGAAGGTTCTGGAAATAAATAGAAACATTTAGTTATATTGTGGATAAGGTAAACGAGACGGTTGTGGCTTCGATTACCACTCGGGGAAAAATTATTTAATATTTTCATTTTGGCGTTGAGTTGTGTCCCAGCATGCAATATTTAAAAAAAATATCAGTGCATGGAGAACGAAATCTTTGTACACTAAGTTCTCTCTTCATATCCTCCTGTGAACGGGATACAGCGTGAAAAAACATTAATAAAATTATTCATACAAAATCTCACCCAAATCAATCCTGCACGCAACATTCCAAGTGCCGCTGAACATTTGCTGGGAATATTTAGACATTATGGGTTTCTTCCTACCACCCTCACTTCGCGATAGGAAATATATTTTCGCTTTATAATGATTGCTTAGATTTACACTTTTAGCCGCACATACTAACATTCCCGTTTCAACCGAACGCAGTTTTAAGCCTCTGAGTAATACGCCTACGTTATCTCCTGCTATCGCCTGAAATTGTATTAAACTAAAATCAATATCCAATCCTTTGTTGCGCAACGGCAATGTGTGACTAATGATTGGTGTTCATTAAAGTAATCAGTAATCATTCATCACTTTGGTAAGAAGTGAGTTCTATCACTCAATATGTAAGATTGTGTTAGTACATTATTTAAAAATTAATGGTTGGCAGAACTCAAAGGCGCTGTCTCACCAGAGTACAGAAATGAAAATAATTCATCCTCTCTTTATTACTAGTTTTATATAGGTATGTGAAATTTCATGATTTTGTTTCACCACAAAAACTACTGAACCCTTTTAAATGTAACTACAGTAATATAGCTTACACATCAGAATAACATGTAAACTACAAATATAGTAAAAATGTTGTATAACTAGACTATAATAATTAATATGATATAAATGTATGCAGTTGACCCTTTGAACGACTGGTTATATTTATAATAAAAAAAACAAACCTCCAAAATGCTACTTCTAAAAATTTGTATATCCGACAGACTAGTCCTAATATTTTGCCCAAACCCTAATAGCTCGGCATCATCATTTTTTTTCATTATGCCCCTCTTTATAGTACCCACAACCACTGTCCCACGGCCGGGAACGGTAAACACATTATCTATGGGCATCAAAAATGGTGAATCCAAATCTCTTATTATCTGTGGCACATAATTGTCCATTATGTTTAAGAGTTTTCTTATTGATGGTACACCTGTAATGACAGAATTAACACTACAATATTATATAACTCTACACTACTTTTCATGAGTATATGGAGTGTTTAAATGTAAACGCGATGGCTGTGAGTTCGGTTCCCACTCGCGGGTATGACTTATTTTGATATCTATCCTTAGGTAACAAAATAAATTGGTGTTGAGTTCGGACACTCAACACGCAATGTCTCAAAAATTGGAAACAGAGTACCTTAACACTACCCCTAGAAGGAACCCCTCTGTAAAACTATATAAGTTAATAATTCTCACCTATTTCTGATTGGTCTTCATTTAAAGCTTTCAATGCAGATCCAGTAATTAAAGGAGTGTTGTTACCATCAAAACCAAAATCTGATAACATTTCACGCATTTCTATTTCTACTAATTCTAAAACCTGAAATAAAACAAAACAAAGTATGTATAGTAAAAATAAAAAATATATTAAAATGTTTGGAAAAAGTGAACGAATGATTATTAATATATTTGAATTACATCCATATTCCTAGTCAGTAAAAAAGATGTCATAATAAAAAACTACAAAATATAACTCAACATTAGGCAAAAAAAATTATAAAAAATTAGAAATTACATTTAAGAGCTAAAAAACAAGAAAATTTAAACACTTTCACTTACATCAGGCTCTACAATATCAACTTTATTAATATACACCAATACATATTTAATTCCCACTTGTTTAGCCAACAACAAATGTTCTCTAGTTTGAGGCATAGGCCCATCATTGGCTGCTACAACTAAAATGGCGGCATCCATTTGGGAGGCTCCAGATATCATGTTACGTATGTAATCCGCATGTCCTGGACAATCTGTGTGCGCATAATGTCTAAATTTTGTACTGTATCCTACATGCGCTGCATTTATTGTTATTCCTGTGGAAAAGTAGAAATATATTACAGATTGCAAATTTGATAGGTGGGGGTTTGACTCCCACTTGGAGATCCCACCATTGCATATGCAATTACACAGACCAACCAATCTCAGAAATACTATAATTTTAAGTAATCTTATTTTTGAAGCATTATGTGGGGAGTGTTGGGACTCTACGTCGCGTTACCATAGCAAGAAAATGAGAATAATTAATTCTCATTCGCTTTGGTAACGCGACAATCATTGGTTGCGGTAACAGTCAGACTGTACGACGACCTCATAGTTAATTTTATATTAACATAATAATGTTTATTGTTTACCTCTAGCCTTTTCTTCCGGTGCTTTATCAATTTCATCGTAAGGAACGTATTTCGCTGAACCATCATTTGATAATACTTTAGTTATTGCTGCAGTAAGAGTAGTCTTCCCATGATCTACGTGACCTATAGTTCCGATATTACAATGTTTTTTCTCAATTATTTTAGGCTTTTTCTTAGTACTATAGTTACGAATGTCAACATTACAAAAATTTATAATTGTTCTATTAAAACTAAGAATATTTTTATACGTTAAAATATTCCGATTTAGAGTAGGTATCCGAGGTAAATTATAAATAATGGATCGTATTATTAGTCTTCCACTCATATTTTGTTTTAAAATTCAAGTTATATCATAATATCATTGCACTTTTGAGGTTACATTTGGGCCAAGTGACATTGACAGTCAGCTGTCAAGTAGACAAGTAATAAAAGCACTTTAATGTCACCGAATACAGTTCGGTTATAAAGTTAAATTAAATAATCATAAATATGGGAGGCTTTCAGAGGTAGCGCCAAATAATGGTATATCTCTGTCTGGGAAGATGATTGAGTCATCGTATTGGTCCGGAAGCTTATAAGGGGTCTTGTAATAGTCCGTAAATAATATATTTCAAATTAAAGCATGATAGTTTAACGTCATTAGTCTTAATTTTAAACAACTTTTAGGACGTCTGGCAGGAGTAAAGGTCCACGTTAAGGGGCTGGTAACAATAAATATACATTTTATACATTATTCTTAAAAACATTAAAAAAAGCGTTTCTACTTTAACGTAAGGTCTCTGAAAGGTCCCCACTCTCAAGTTACAGAGTATACATACACCATAATTAACTCCATATTAGACTATTAATCCACAAAATTTCCGCTTTGCTAAAACAACGCAGGTCTGTGGCCACTGGGATCTCAATCTATATACTATTACTGACTTCTCTATAATCCACAGACACTTACTAAATCTATCGTAGCTAAGGCTAGAAGTAGGCCATGTAAATCATTTATCATTCACATTTTCAGAAAAAGTTAGACCTACTCTTTCTATAACCGGTGGTTTGATAACTTATTACCTCCAGGGTCGTATACCCTAGGTAGTAAGTAGTCCATCCGATTCAATCTGCTTCAATTTAATAAATGTGAACTAAATTACAATAATATCCACTACCTAAAGATGTTACGGTATTTATATATAGAATTTTACCAAAAAAAAAAATTAATAGAATTTATAGAATAATACTTAATTATTCTACAAATAAATAAAACAATATATAAACAATGTTTTTTTTTATTAAACATCCACGCTATTCAAAGCTTAGGTCTAATAGTCATAAGAAAATCTTAGCATTCGGAATTCTTACAATTGCACTCTCGCAAAAAAGACCTAAATCTATTAACAATATACAATACAAATTATTACGTTCCTACTACATTTATGAATCATAATGTGTCACTCTGAGATGTCAATTAAAATATATTAAAGCGGTACAAATGTTATCATTTCAAAAAGTATTTTTTATAATAATATACCACGTATGTTGTAACTATATGTAGAAAATAAAGGAAATGAACTAAAATAACATAAAATGGTGAAATTGTAAATGGTTATGTGTTCAAATCAATTAATAATATAATAATAATAGATGAAGTTTAATGCAACATAAATAAAACAAAATAAATCTATTAAATAAGAATGATATGTAACATTGATTATACTGTTTAATTTCTAAACACAAATAAATGAATATTTTTAATTTAAATGTAGGTAGTTTAATTTTGTAACATTTAATATGTATAGCATAAATTAAAAAATATATAAACTTTTAATGTAATGAAGTTGGCCATATAAATATTACATTTTGAACATAAATATTATTATTAATAGTATAAATATCTTATCATAACCACATAAGTTATATAATAATATTGAATGAACATTTCTAGAAATTATTTTTTTTTTGTTTATGGCAAACTTAAATAAGACATTATTTACGAAATTCCCGGATTGATTAAATCTACTGAAAAATGATTCTTAATGATATTAATTACCAACATAATTGTAATTATTATAATTATTAATAAAAAAAAAACCACAAAAAAATATATAAATATACTAAACTTACAGAATTTTTAAAATTTGAAGGACATAAATAATTTTAATATAATATCTGTCTAGTTAATTTATAATAATTGCTTTTTTTAGTTTTTCGTTAAATTTTATAAGCGAATTCAAATTTTATACTTTATTATAATTAATTATAATAAGAAATATTTTATATAAAATTGTTGGCGTTGCGTAAATACTTTAGGCAAGAAATATTAATTATATTTAGGCACAAGTGATAAAAAAACATTTTTTCTAATAAATAGAAAGTCACAGGCTAAAGGAATGTCTAACTTTTATTCTAATATAAATTTAGTTTTTTTAAATATATATAATAGACATACTGATATATTTTTCTTAAATAGCAATGAGGCGTTTTATTTATTACCAATTATTATTTTATACAATTCACAAGGAAAATAATATATTTTTTAAAATGTCAATCTTTAGAATTAGTATTAAATTTGTGACATTTTTCAAGATATCATAATAATCGTACCTGTGACCTGGCAGAATATTTTAAACTATTTTTACTGAATTAACAGAATTTATGACATGTTTCCAAATTTCAATTCAATTCACAGAAAACGAAAACACAGTATAATTTTTTTTAAGTATTACATGGATAAAAAACACACTTCACTTGAACATATTCTGTATAGAGCAGCACTTTTTCAAGTGTTTATTGAAGTTTATTATATTAACCGATTTTCATTGTTTCAATACTCTGTAATGTAGTGTGAATTCCACTGTAGACTTCCAAATGAAATGTCTGACAGTACGCAGGTCCATATTAGGGTCCAATACCTGTTCAAAAGTCAAAATCAAATAATGTCATTTATAATAAAAAGTCACATGATTCATTTTTTGAACATTATTTGAATTTAAATGATATATTAGAAGAATGTGGTGTAAACATAATATTTAAAACGGGATGAAAAGTTACTTATTTTTTTTAAAATATGATAAAAATCTTTATTTTAAATTTCAAACTGCATTCATATGCATATTCTAGTGTTAACCTGCGTCTTTTTCCACTTTTACCAAATTTTTAAAACATTGTGTATTTAGTGGCGAAAATCTCCGCACTTTGTCTCTTCTTACTAGAGAAAAGAAATGAAAATAATTCATTCTTTGGGGTGGGTATTGAATCCACAGCCACCGCTACAGTCAAGGGCTGTCCCATCACGCTACGGCGGCCGGATGCCAATCATACTAAATCTAATTCTTAAACAGGCAAAAAAGAAATATTTCAGCTATAGAAAAAGACTTTTTACAGAATTATATAATAACTAATATGGCATCAGAAAAGTTTACTTTTCACCTAATTTACGAGACATTGCATATTGATTGACAGAACTTAACGCCACGCTTTGCAATAACTGTGTAAATAATAAAAAAACCAACACAAACCTGATCGCAACACAGCAATTCGACCCTTTCTTCCGGTACATCGTTGTTATCCTCGCTTTTGCTGGCCCCATTCACATCCCCGCTACCTACGATTTTCTCGACGACATGTTCTGCCACTTTACGACACTGTATAAAGTCGTTCGCTACTAAACGGTCCTGAAACATTCAAAATGGACTATATGCTAGATAGTAGTAGTAGTTATTCAAATACACGATAATTTTTTTATTTTGTTATGTATTTGTTTTTTGGTTTGATAAAATCGATGAACACCAGCTGCACTCATGACTCATTGTGACAATGAGTCGAGCGTGCAAACGAGAGTAATATAATAAATTAATTTAATAATTTAAGTAAAAATTAATTTAATAAAATTAATTCTTTGTAAAACAACTTTACAGACAACCAGTTTATTTATTTTTTATGATTCACGTTATATTCCGCATATAGCATGGTGAGCGCAGATAGCTTGTTGTTATGGCAATTTATTACCCACTCTCTGTCTAATTTTTAAAATATTGTGAGTGGCAGAACTCAACGGCATGCTTTGCTTAGTTACTGGAGTGGGGAAATTAAAATATGAAATATTGCAATCCTCCGAGTGTGAATCGACGCCACAATGGCCTTCCCTCAGCTCTCAGCTTTGTGTATCTAAGTGTGCAATAAAGAATATTCTATTCTATATTACCTTCTTCTGCCGATCCTGTTTACTTTGACAAGTGGAATGAGGTAATAAATAGAATGGTAGTTTGTTCATTTTTGGTGCAGCCATCTCTATAGCCACATCGACAACCCACGAAGGTACAGTTTCTAATAAAAGATTCCCTTCAGTTTCACCACCTGCGTCTCCTACCTGTAAAATAAAAAATATATATATATAATTTATATATTTTCTTTAACAATTATATTCAATAAAAAAAACAACTATAAGATTAGAATCTTCCAATCAATTTAAAGAAGTAACATTTTATAATATAGACTAACAGCTTATAAAAACGCTATTTGTGGCACTACAGCATGAAAAATTATTTATTTCATACTAATGGGCCCGTGTGGGGGGCGGGGCTACGCCCGCTTGAAATTGAAAACTAAAGATACAGTCAATTCAGTAAAACAGTCATATAAAAGAAGTGTTACGAAAATTTTGTTGAATTAAGAACTTTAAATTGACATAACTTTCTTATTTATGAACCGATTGTAATAAAATAAACTCTATTTGTTTTCGGAAACTTGCCAGAATCCAATAGTGAAAACCGAATCTAAATCGGTTAAACCGATTCTGAGACAGACAAACAGACAAAAATGTTAAAAAACATTGTTTTAGGTTCTATTATGTTAATAAAGATTCTAATAACATTTTTTTTTAATATCTTCCAAGTACAGACACCCTCTTATGATTTTATTATAAGTATAGATGATAATACACACCTGCAGCCTATACAAAGTACGCCCACCAACTTCGCTAAATATCAAAGGTGTATGTAGTGGAACACTAAAGAAATTATTCCCAATGACTTTTTGACCTGCTTCATTCACTCTATTTGGATGATTCCAATGTTCTAACAACGCTTGTAACAATAAAGCGCCAAAATTAACTTTTTGATCATTTTCTGTTATTAAGCCTGCTTCTTTTGCACTAACCCAGGCACTGAAACAATCTGTTTCATCTTGACCTAAGTGGATAGTTAGCATTCCAGTCTTTAAATCAACATTAAACCAATTTGGTACATAGACCATTTTGAAACGTTTTTTTAATTCTTCTTCATAGTCTACTTCACCTAAGTCTTCCAATTTGCATGCTTTTAAGACGTCATATAAAACTACGTTGTCATTTGTATCTTTTGTTAGTATGTGACGTTTGTCATTAAGTACAGTATAGTGTTTTATAGCTCTGCCACCAACTATGTTGTGAATTGGCTGGGTTTGATAAACATTATTAGTATTATAATTGTTCTGGTTATATAAATCTGCATTTAAAGAGTTAATGGGTGGTAATTTCCAACATCTTATGTCTGAATCTGAAGTTGCTACCCATACACCTTGCTGGTCAGCCGTAAAGCATAATTTGAGTACAGGTGATGATTCTTCACAAATTATCATAAAGTTATCTGGGTTACGCAGTTCTGTTATTATGACTAGACGGTCTCGCCCACCAGAAATAATGTGAGTGAAGTTTTCAGTAGCTAAAAGAGCCCAAACAGCTTCTGAGTGGACACGAATTGTAGAAACACATCTCTGTTGTGATAACGACCATAATTTTATAGTCCCATCTGAGCTTCCTGATACGCATTGAGAACCATCTCGACTCACAACCAAAGCTTTCACATTGTCTGCATGACCTTTCAGCTTCATGAGCCTTGAACAGTTTCGCGGATCCCACACTCGTAAAACTTTCTCAGTGGAACCACTAACTAATATAGTTCCTGGTGGATTCATAGCGAGGCTGTATATGGACTCCTTATTACCCACCAATGACGAAGTTGTTACAGTGTTATTGCTTGCAGTTAAAGCAGTTAATGTATTTACATCCCACAAGAATATTGCTCGATCCAGACCGGCGCTAGCGACTTGTTCTTTATCTTTTGCGTAAGCCAAAGTTCGTACATAGTCCTTGTGAGTTCTTAAAGTCGACATGCAAAAACCTTTGGGAGCGTTCCATACTTTTACTGTAGTGTCAGACGATGCGCTTATAAGATTCTTTCCGCCGCAGCAAAGAACTATGTCGTTCACCCAATCTGTATGGTGCTCCATACTCTGTATATATCGATCCTGCGACCCACCCCCTGTATGCCAAACCCTAATAATTCCATCTCGACCGGCCGAGTAAAGCCTGCCCTGTATAGGATCTAATTGTAACGAGCTAATACCGTTTTTGTGCCTCCTTTCTTCTTCGTCACGTATTACGAATGATACTTGTGTCTTTTTACGCATGTTCGAGCCCATCTTCCGACATTTTAAATTGATAATTGAATTATATTTAAAGGAAACTAAAGCAATACATCACATACAGGAGCTACTTTAGTTGTCGCTTATTTGACGTTTGCAAGTTGACATTCGAAATATTAATATATGGCTACATTATTGTTAAGGATTATTAATGTCGTATTTTTAACATATCATAATATTAAGAAGTAAAATATTGTACATATTGTAAATTATTTATGTATGGTTTTTTAAATATTAATTTAAATTAAAAGATTTAGATCAAATAAAAGTAATATATATTTTTTTTCTAATTATACATTGGAATACGTTTTGTTCATTATTATAAATTACCTACTTTAATTTTCTGCATAGTAAACTGGTTTTTTAATTAAAATCTGCTTAATATTCGTAACTTACGTCTGAAAATACCATAATGCTTTTTGACATACCATTTTCCTTTTCTATATAATCTGTTGTTATTATCAAAAGATCCCTACCGTCATCTTTCATTTCAAAGTAGAAAATAAACATGATTCATTGTGAAATAATTTTAAAAATAATAATTTTTGCTCATATATTTTTTATATATTTATTATAAAATGCCTCCGGTAGGGAACTATTATTTATATTTATAGTTTATTTAATGTGTTATTTATATTCAATAATTCAATATTGTATTTATCATGTATATAAGTACTTACGTAAAATGATATATATTACATACATTATAACAGAATTTCTACATTTTATAGTACCTAAGTATTCGTATTTACTATATTTATATGAAATCGTCCGCTCCTGTCGGCTGAACCAGTAGGGAGTCGTAATATTTACTCCTAACACCCTTCTCGACGGCATATAATAATTCTAACAGCCGATGCTTGCCATTCGATGCGTTCCTTTGTTTTATTCAGTACTAGTGGGCCCGGACGCGGCTACGCTCGCGAAAATATAAGCCTAAATAATTAAAATAAGTTAAATAACAATAAGTGTAGATTTATTATTAGAAAAAATATCTGAGTAACCGAAATGAACAAATAAAAGAAGTAAAAGTAACTAAAGGAAATTCTTAATATTAGAAAAAGTACCTAAAGTTTGCCGTGCGCGCGTACTAAACATTTTTCTATATTAAATAATTATTAACGACCGGTGGGACGACCCCCTGCCAGATGGTCCGACGACATAAAGAGGTTGGCGGAAAGCGGATGGGTCCGAAGAGGTGAGGATCGAGTGTGGTGGCGAGAATTGGGGATGGCCTATGTCCAAACAGTGGACAAAAGATGGCTGTTGATGATGATGATGATGATAAAATAATTATTCATTTTTGCGAACAATATTAAATAAAATCCCAAATGATTAAAATTACGATATTTTAAGTGTATAACATCGGTATAGATAACCGAACAGAGATAAATTAATTATAAGAAGCAAATAATTACATAAAAAATAATAGTAATTCGAAAATATATAAAAATTTACATAATTAGCATGTATGCACTAAGCAAACTCACTTTGGGTGACGTTTTCTTAAAACAACAAACTTTGCAAGCCGTTGCTTAGCAACGCGTAGCGACGATTGTTATTAACATGGCGGAATAAATTGCTTGTCAAATTAATTATTTTAATACATTGGTATATATCGAAAATATTACAAATATGAGAAAAAAAAGTATCCTATGTTCATCCCGGGACCCTCAAGTATCTCTATATGAGTATTTTATCACAATTAAATTAGCGGTTTGGCCCTGATTGCGTAAAAGACAGACAGACAGACAGACAGACAGACAGACAGAGTTACTTTCGAATTTATAATATAGGTACGGATTTCTTTCCAAATTTGTATTTATCGTCTTCTCTTCTATATACATGTTTGACTTTTGTATAAACTGTGTCGTAACTTATTATTTGTGTTCAAACTATATGCACTTTATAATGATCTTTTCAATTCACTTCAATTGAATTTTACATAATTGTAAAATTTTAATTTGAACAAATAAAATGGTTGTTGCGAACACGCTGTATCTTGCACATAGCAGGATAGGCAGAGGGAACCTAGTGTTAAGATACTCCGTTCCCCATTTTCTGCCGAATTCTGGAGGATTGCGTGTTGAGTGGCAGAACTCAACGCCGCGCTTTGCCTCGACACCAGAGCGAAGAAATGGAAATATAAACGTAAATAAATAGAACAGAAAAACAATAAATTAATAATAATAATATAATAACGCTGTGTCCCAGAGCCATATTAATAAAAGGCTAAAAAGGCTATAACAGTCTACTTCTAATGCATTTCATTTGTCTATTGAACAAACATTAGACAACGCAGTACGGTAACAATGAACAATAATAATTTTAAGCGTATTTGTTTCGCTTTGTTTGATAGTTTCCCCTTTATCGCCATCTGGGGACCGTGGGAATGGCAGTACGAAATAACTTTTCAGTTATACAATGTGAAAATTTAGAATGAGACTAGTTATATCTTACGGTTTCTACTATGTTTTTTTTTATTTCAATTCTTTATTGAACATCGGTTCTTTTTTTTAGAGTTCGTTAAATAATTAATATTTAAATTATAATTTGTTAAGAGATTCGTAGTACGAAAGTAGACTCAAATGTGTTGGACTGTGGAAAAAATAGATTTAGTTATATATAGCTACATTTCGACGTTTTTATCATATTTTTTACCGCATACAGCGAGATGGGCACATACAGTAGGTTGGCAGAGGGAACCTAGTGTTAAAATAATCCGTTCCCCACTATCCGCTGATTTTTTAAGGCATTGTGTGGAATGGCGGAACTCAACGCCGAGTTTATGCCTTGGTGCTAGAGCGAAGAAATTAAAATATTCAGAAATAATAAATCATTCCCTCGAGAGGAGATCGAACTTACAGCCGTCGCGTTACAGTCACATATACCATATGCCGCTGCGCCAAGAGGGCCTCAATCAATAGAATACTTAATGTTAATGCAAATACAAGCAAAATAATTAATTTAACCAATTTACGGCTAAGTAGGCCGCCTCTAGGGCGCTAATTTGATTGAAATCTCATCAATTATTAATTATATTATTGTTACGGTATTTCACATACATATCATATCTATACTAGTATACTAGTACTCTTACAATTATCTATATATATAAAAGGACTTGTCCTCACTGACTGAGGTAAGACGCACGCACAGCCGTAACCGCTGTGCGTAGAAACTTTAAATTTGGACAAAAGTTTACTTTCGTTATCTGGACATCCACTAAGAAGGGATTTTGAAAAATTTTAACCCTAAAGGGGTGAAATAGGGGTTCAAAGTTTGTATGGAAAAAAATTTAAATCGGCACCGATTTTAATAAAATTTGAAATTTAGATTTTTAAAAGTATTTAATGGAACACGTGTTTCATGGTTTTCTAGAATTCACCCCCTAAGGGTGCAAATAAGGGGTTGAAAGTTTGTATGGAAAAATCTTTAAATCGCCACCGATTTTTATAAAATTTGAAATTTAGACTCTTAAAAATATTTCATTGAATACATGTTTCATGGGTTATTACAATTCATCCCCTAAATACGCAAGTGAAGCTGCGCGCGTCCGCTAGTTAAAAATAAACAAGAAATTGTCTACACGCGTCTTCTACTTTTTGTAGAGTAGGAAAGTTCTTTTTTACTTGTAATTAAAAAACTGTCCTCTATCTTTCGAACTACATTGTTTGTAAGGGAACATACCGCTATTTCTAACATAGCCGGTTTTTCCTCTAGAATCCTTTTACTCCTCAGTTGAACTCACAACCTTTGCATGTCATCTCATATTTACCCGAAGATTTTTACTAATGGCTTTAATTATTTCCTTTTAAATGTTGTAATAAAAACTGTCATTTTATTTGTCGTCATAATAAAAATTCCTCGTCCATTGACCCGAATCAACTGACAACTGACATCTGTCAAAACTTACATCATTTGACGTTTCGCCGCTGTTTGTGTTTACAAAGGCCGGGGCAAAATGTAAAAGTGCGACCAAAATATATAATAGGGAAAGTTATTCAATATTTGTACAAACGAAAGCTTAGTAATGATTTGGGTCATTCCGCTTAAAATGGGTAAAGGAATATTTTCTAATGTAATTTTAAGCATAATTAAGCGTGTGATTTTGTATTTTCATAAATATATAAAATGTTTTTATATGTTAGTAAATATATAATTTATGTATATTTTTTTTAGCTTCACGCTGTATCCCTATAGCAGGGCAGGAAGAAAGCACCTAGAGTTAAGACACTTCGTTCAAAATGGGAATCGAACCCATAATCTTAATTTTTACGGTCGCTCCGCCTTGACAACGTTTGAGCATGTAAATGGTAGGTTTGCTCTAGGTACAAATTACATTTTTAAAATTTGAATCTACGAGCATTTTTATAAGTCTCCATTCATTGTTCTAGTGTTTAAATCATATAAATGGTAGGTATAAGTAAGAATTGAACCTCCGAATTCCGCTTAGGTACTATAGGACTTTTGTCAAAGTCACTATCCTTATACTAGCTAGACTAACATTTCAGTCAGATGTAGATTGTAAACATTATTTTAGATTAAAATTTTATTGAAAACACAAACTTTTGAACAAATTCGTTTTGAAATTCACGTAATATTCGCGGAGGGACTATCCGATATGATGAAACAATATTGAATAAATTAACAGAATGCGAGATCGCTTTTGTAGCTCTGTAATTTGTTTTGTTAGAATGTCCCTACACAGCCAGTTACATACATTTTCTAATTTAATTTTTTAACTTTAATAGTGAACTATTTATTGCAAATATCTATCAAATTCACAAATTACGCCATATGCATATCATGGTAGGTGGAGCTACTGCTAAGATGCTCGGACAAGACATAGCGTCTTGATTGGCGGATTTCAACGCCGCAATTTACCTTACCATAACGGGGGACATGAGACAGTAGGAGTATCTAGAATGTTAATTTTTATAGGTCAGACTAAAATGTAGGTGTAGTAAGTAAAAAAGAACTTAAAAGTTACTAAATAAAAATAGATATAAAAAAGACTAAAATGTAGATAAAATTAAAAATCGTTCTAAATTAAAAATCTGGCGTTCCGAGCGTGCCAGTTGAACATATTATTTATCTGCTCATATTTTTGAAGAAATTTGTGACAGTGACATTAATTAACAGTTATTCAAAATAGAAAATTTTGGTGCCCTTCTCCGTTCTCCACGAATGTAAGCAAGTTCTATATTATAAACTAATGAAAAATATAAGAAAAGTGTATATATTTATTTAATTAATAAAATTGGTAAAGTATACTTTTGTATTTTTTAGAGAACCTAGTGCGAACTCTGTTTCTCATCCGCCCAATTTTCGAAATATGAAATACGAATAAACGACGGCAATCAACGTCGCCCTTTGTCTTCTTACCGGGGTGAGGATTGCCACGAATAGGAATCGAACTCACAATCGTCCCAATTACAAACAGACTGTGTCACAGTGCGCGACGATGGCCTCGAGTTATATTTAAAAGTTAAAATTCTAAGCATAAAATACACACGCCATGTTTCAACGGTTTTAAGAACGTTAAATCGAGATTTAAATGGATTCCCAAGAGTATAAAGTAAATATTTTCAGTTGTAGCTTGCGATTTCTGCAAGTCTGCCTGTGGAGCGGTGGCCGATTTCTTAAAAGTGTTTATACTGGTCTTAGAATTACTAGAAGCGGGATTCACCTACAACAAATATAAATATTTATGATAAAAACGTCTTTTCCTGCAAAGCAGCGAACCGATATCTAGTGTTAAGATATTTACTTTTAGCTAGATTTTTATTTTAGCTTCCGTGTTTTGTAAAGTGCGTAGAAATGAGCTAATATTTTTTTCTTTTCTTTCATTCTCCGCCCATTAAGAGACAATTTATGGTAGGTAGGTGACGACATGCATCTAGTGTTTTTTTAGCATTACATATATTAAAATAGGCAGAGAAAACCTAGTGTTAAGACACTCCGTACTTCGCTTTTCGGTCTTGCTTGAGACATTGCATGTTGAGTAGTGGAATGATTACGATAAGATTTTAAATTTTATTAATATAAAATTAAAAATCTATGAAGATATATAATAACATAGATATATAATACATACCTATAGTTAATATTTCAAACGGTTCATAAATATCAGAATAAAAAGTAACAAAAAAACACTCTTTCCACCTGTATAAAGTAAACGTACTTGATCCGATGCAATTCAGTTTTTTTTTGTTTGTTTTAATATATATAGTGAATGAATGCATAGCGTTCTACGAATATCGTAGTACGGAGTTGTCAGAGAAATTCACGTTCTGTAAAAATATCGAGTCTATGATAATATTGGCATATGCTTGGATATTTGGATTTTCTCATGGCTTTTGTTATTTGATTCTGACTTAAGGTTTTAGTGGCGCAGTTGTTATGTGTGTCACTAAATTTAATATTTTTTTACGCACTATAGGAGGTTGGCAGAGGGAACCTGGGAACTTAGTGTCGACAGTCCATTCCCATTAAGACACTTTCGTTCCCTACTTTCCGCCAACTAGATTTTTAGAGAATTCATTCCTCGGAATGGAAATTCAGCCCACAATCGTAGAGTTAACAATTCTCCTGAACATACTTCTCAGAAATATCACTTCATTCACTTGTTCTACCATTTATCCTGATCTTGCATTCCGTTCTTTCTTTAATTCTTTCAAGCTAACAAAATATATTAATAATTAAAAAATATATTTTTTAAACACATTTGAACGTGACAATAATCATGGAGTCCTTCATCTAAATGTTAATTTGCAATCAAAAAAATAAAAATTGCATTTTGTTTTCTGTTAGCGTTTCCCTCTTTATTGTATAATGTTAATTAGGTAGATACATTAAGTCTCATTATAAGAGGCTGTGAAGCGATTAACGAATTTTCTTCGCTCTACCCTCGTTTAGAGAATAATAAAGGCGTCTATTCTTAGTATTTCCTTAATAAATGTAAACAAGTTTTTCGTAAGCTGAGCTTTGTAATTGTGTGAGTGTACACAGATAGTGTAAGTGTGAAAGACTCTGTGTTATGATGTTTTTTTTCTCTCTCTGATGTCGAGGCATATAGCGGGGTTGATTACCGCCACACAACACGCAATGTCTCCGAAATTCGGCGGAAAAAGGGGAAACGGAGTGTTTTAACCATAGCTTTCCTTTCTTCTTCTTCGTGTCAATGCTTGGAGAATTCATATCATATTTTGCCACGCCAACCGCGGCATCTGTTGCCTCCATCAGATCGTCATGTGAGCAGGTGAATGGACATTTCGGGCAGGAGAGTAAGTGTGCCATCGTTACACGTACATCTTGTAACGCAGGGCCTAGGCTGACTGATCCTGTTCCCACAATGAATTGGAATAGCTTTCCTTTGCCTACCCTTCTGTGTGCGGGATTGAAAACCTAATGCTTAGTCATACCGTTCCCATTAAAAATATATTTCCGTTCCCGACTTTTCACCTTGTTTTCATTGCGTGGTGAGTGGTGGATCTTAACGCCACGTTTTGAGTCAATATCAGAACGAGGAAATGAAATAAAGTCTGTCATTTCCCCTAGTGGGAATCGAAACCACATACGCAGCGTTAAGTCGCGCACTTGTGCCCCTGCACTACGATGATCTCGTCCCTCCAATATCCATTTTGTATGTAAAAGCAATATCAGAGAGATCGATAGAACTATTAAATTTCAACTTCATATGAGATTTAATAAAGCAAATAACTTTCAATATTGAGATCATAATTTTCAAATATTTACAATTTTATTAGTCGTTTATTGATTTTGATGAAAGAATAAATTGATTACTCTTTTAGTATAAATATAATGTTTTATTTTAAATACAATAAGTGTATATTCGAGGTTCGTACTACCAACAACAACTAATATAATAAAGTTGAAAAGTTTGTTTGCTTGAACGCGCTAATCTCAGGAACTACTTACTAGCCTGAATTAGAAAAATATATAAAGAGAAAGGTTCACAGGAAATCACGTTAATCGTTTCGATGTAACCCTTGATGTTTGTGGTCCGAGTTACCTTGGTCCTTAGGATGTGTCATGTGTCATACCCAACTCCTAACTATTTCCATAAGACTACGGACGCTAAGTTGCCGGTAAAAGTAACTTTAATATACTAGTCTTCCACTCGTGGCTTCGTTCACGTTGACAATGCTAATATGACTATATCATAATTTTTCTTTGCAAGGTTTTCATTTCATCACATTAACAATGTTTGCTGAATACAATATGCTATTATACATGCATTTGTAGACCTTACTCTGAAACCACTCTATTGATTAGTGAAAACCGCATTAAAATTTGCTACGCAATTTAAAAGATCTAAGCATTTTAAAATGTAAACAATCGGAAAAGAAATTTATATAACATTTTACCTACTTCATAAAATGCGTAAAAACCAATTTTTTTTTTCCTTCACCTTGTATACCGTACATGACAGGGTAAGCAAAAGGATCCTGGAAACCTAGTGTCTGAAATAGTCCAATTCCATTAAAACACTTCGGTTCCCCACTTTCCAACGAGTTCTGGAGGCATTCTGTGTTGAGTAACGGAACCCCAGGTCGCACTTTGCATCGTTACAAAAACAAAGAAATGAAAACATTAAATATTTCTGTCCCCCGAGTGAGAATCGAACCCACAACTGTTGCTTTTATAGTCGGACTCTTGCACCCCTGGCCTCAAAAAATGTAAATGCTGTATTTAAATGAAAAGTCAATAGAAGCTATAACGGGAGTATCCATATATATTTATTTGACACATATTCGTAGGTACGGTAAATATTATGACTGTCATAATAACTTTTATCGCGGCCAAAGAGCTTTTGGTTGAAAAAACAATCAATTTGAATGGATCCATAGCGTATAAATAATATTTGAATAAATTGAAATATTTTTTTTCATTATTTAATCTAGTACTAAATAGATATACCGGCTCGGGTATACTGACGTGGACAGTGGACTTGAACGCCGCAAGTTTTCTTAACGTTAATTTTGAAATAAAAATATTTAAGGCTGTCGTGGTACAGCAGTAAACTCTGTAAATGAGATTACGGGTTCGATTTACACACTTTGAATTATATTCATTTTCTTCCTCCGATAAGACGAAACATGGCAGTGAGTTCCGCCACTCAACATACAATGTCTCGAAAATTTTGCGGAAAGTGGGGAATGGTGTGTCTTAACACTAGGTTCTTGTCTACCCTGCTACAGCGTGAAAATGAAAAAAAAAATCAAAAACATTCCTTCGAGTCGAATCTACTATTATCGTGATTAAATAAATAAAGCTAAAAGTAAAATAATACATAAAGAATACGAACTTATTTTCTAATATTGTAGATGCAGTAATATACAACAAGATGGCGTTGGCAGTAGGTTTCTAAAGAAATATGTTTTCGTTGAATAAGGCAGGATATGTACTGAGAAATTGAGAACTTGACGTTCCGTGCCCGTTCTTAATTTTTCACCCGAAATCGAGACATAATGATTATTGTATGATAAAATAACTTTTTACTTACTCATAATACTGTATTATGCTAATAATTGGTTAGCATATATTTAACTAAATAAATTTAAGAAAAAAAAATAAATGACAGATAAAAATTCAACAGGCAAACCCATCAATTAAAGTTAGTCTAAATACAAAAATAACAAGAAAGTATTCCCGTGAGATTGGCACGAGCTGGCTTATTGATACAAATACTCTTCAATGTATCGACATCTTCTTGGTTTATTGCATACTCTCGAGTCGATCAAACGTCCGTATGTTACTTGAAATGTATTATTTATTTCAAATAAATGACTGCGATAACGTTTGATTTCTGTTTTTTTTTCAGTAGTCTTATTATGGCTAATAACTTTTATATTTTTGTTTCACGCTTTATCCCGTGTGTTGTATCTATCACGCATATGTCTGAGAAGGCAGAAAAACTTAGTGTGAAAACTCGCCTACATTCGGGATATAGCGTTTTTCAGTGGCATAACACAAAGTCGCCAGGAAATAGATATAATTCATTCCCCCTGAGTGGCAATTGACCCCACAACAATCACTGTCCTAGCAGTTGGCGTCAAATTTAATAAGATTCCATTTAGCAAATAAAAAGGCATACATTTACAGCGTTGAGAACCACCAAATTAAAGCTTTTATACGTAAATAGTTATCCAAATTCCATTTTTAAAGTACGTATTAAATATTGGAACTGCATTACGGTAGTATCATTAAATTACATATACATATTTACAAAATATAATATATGTATATTACTATCTTGGCAACAACACCGAAATGACGCAGCGGACGCAGCGATGCTAGCCACAGTGTAAATTTCTTTTAACACAGCCAAGGGAATATAACGTCGGCTTATTAGCATTCAGGGGAGCTTTTTACAAATTCTGGCATAAATTTGTAGTTCTACAAACACAAATACAATATATTAAATTTATTTACGTTTGAGACTTAAATATAGCTTGAAAAATGTTTTTTGATTTGAAATAGGTACATGATCATAGTTGTGGGTTCAATTCGGGAGGTTTCATAATATATCAATTTGTGGTTTAAAATTGATCAAAAGAAATTGGAGAAATTAAAAAAGGTGAAAAAAAAAACCCAAATATTGAAGCTATATAAAGATGTCATTTAAAATAAGTCTATAAATTATGAGATAAGATATATTAATAACTGTCAATATATTATAATCCAGGCCAGTCATGGCGCAGGTGCACAATTTTGTGACTTTAAACACCACTCGTGGTGGGTTCGATCCCCACTTGATAAAATTAAATATTTATTTAAAATGTATTTTTTTATTTCTTCGCTCTGGTGTCGAGGCAACACAGCGTAGAGATCCGCTCTCCGAGGTGAGTAACGGAGTGTGTCAACACTAGGTTTCCTCTGCCTACATTGCTGCGTATAACATTTAATTGCAGTTACATATCCGTATTTCTTTTTATATAAAAAAAATATATGTTTTATAAATTTAAGCAACACATTTCCTTTCAACACTGTAAATGAAGTCTAAATTATCAAAAAGTCCGTTAGAGGGCGACACGGAAACTCGCGCTCAGTCGTAGCTCTACGCCCGTAGCGCTACGTAGTCCGCTACGAGAATACTTTAAATTACACGATAGTTGCGCGAAGTGAAAGTGATAATGAAGTGTTAAACAAAGTGTTCTAAGTGTTTGTGATTTGGGCGACTCTAGGTGATCACTGTAAGTATTATATTATGGATTTAATTTACAATTTTGTTTTTAATACATTCTTAGAGATGTTTGTTTGGGAAAACTTTTTAGTGAGGTAGTAATTAGTTATTAATTTGTTATAAATAACAGTTTAATAATAATATATAGTAATAAAATCATGTTTTAATTTATTATATGATTTATAAAAATCTTTTAAAATAAATAGGGAATTATTAAAGTTAAATAATTGTGTAGTTTCGAAGCAATTTAAAAGGTGATTCTAACTTTATATTTTTAAGAGTCTTTACTTCTGGTATAATTAATAATAATTAGTATTTTTAAATACATATTAATGACGTTATATATTGATTTTAATTTATTATATATTTTGCAAAGCGTAACGTTACTGAAACTTATATTATACAGAAAATAAAAATATTATCAATTAAAATTTGACATTTTTTTTTATTAAACAAATTTGAATTACGTCAAATATATAAGTATTTAGTATGGATACGACAGTGAATTTATATCTCATAATGTAGTAATTACATCCAGAAGCTAAACTAGATTAGGATTCATTTATACTAAATTGAAAATGAAGAAGACATTTACAGTATCATTTATACGACGACGTCTAAATTTAATTATGCCAGTTTAAACTTTAATTATAATAAGAAAGTTGTATAGTAATAAAAACACGTCTTTATCAAGTATTTTTTTTAAAAAGTTAAACTTAAGTGGTTTACTAATAACCTCTGCAGAGTTCCACTATTTTTCACTATTCTGGTAACGTCACCCAAGTTACGTATAACTAACTGCCTTTACAAGTGCTGTATCTCAAGTGGGTGCAGCTCAGTTTCTAAGATTTTATCCGTCGATTTAGTAAAAGCTAGTTGAAAATATAATTTAATGATTCACTCTGTCCTTAATTTTTTGTTCACTAAAAAAACATGTGTCTAGATGGTGACTGTCGTACCAGATCCCAGCCTGTAATTTGTATATTGTAAAAAATCTCAGTTTACATTAGAGCAAAAAAAATATTTATTTAAAACAAAAATTACACGAAAACTGCGAAACTCAACACCACGCTTTGCCTCGACACTAGAGCGAGGAAATGGAAATATAAACTTAAATAATTTTCTTGAATGAGGATCGAACCCACAACCAGTAGCGTTTACAGTCACACTTTGTGCCCCTACGCCACGAATGGTCTTCAATTTTACTGACTGGCCAATATGACCAAGTTAGTGTTAAAACATCTTATCATCAAGAGGAAACATGACAATTTATACGACTTTTATATTTTCCTTTTGAATAATACAAAATACCTGACAATTAATACAATCATGTTCAAATAAGTACGTATAACTCGAACATTTCTATGGTATAATTCAAACATCGCCGCCAGCCATTTGTATGGACGTCAATCAGAGATGTTTGTTTTAATACACAAAGGACTGGGCTATTTTCCTAAGCGACAAAGAAAATTTAATTATTTATCGATAGTGTTGCCATACTATTACTATAATAAAGCTAAGCTACACGCTTGTAGGTAGGTGAAGAGAAGTGCAAAGACACTCCTTTCTCTACTTTCGATCTAATTTCTACTAAAATTACAAAACTAAAGAGTTTAGTATCTTTTTAATAAACGTACAATTATTTTAACGTAAATATTGAGTTATCATATATCAGTCGTATAATGTTATGGCGTTAATATTAATTACTATAGACTTTAATAAAATATTCAAATCGTCCTCTACTCGTATATTATATAACTCTATAATGATAGGGTAACCAAATAAAGGTGCTATTAAACATTTCAGACGTTTTACTAATTGAATTGAAATACATAAGTAAATAAGTAAACATATTAAAATTATATATTTCTTTGAAATAGTGTTTATTTTGTATTAAGGTTTTATAAAGAGAACCTCATATTTTAGTTGGTTTTTCTTGGAATTTCTTTTTAGTACCTGAATTTACTTTTAGTTTCAAGTTATTTGCTTTGATGAATAAATGAGGTTTTTTTTGTCAAATTGTGCTCATAGTTTTATTTGAAATGCGTAAATTGAAAATCATAATTATTTATTTATATCTTTGTATATGTATTTTTCGCATTCTGCGGGCGGACAACGGAATGTTTTAACACTAGGTTCTCCTTGCTTACTCTGTTTTTGCACATAGCAGGGTAGGTAGAGGAGAATTAGGAACCTAATGTTAAGATACTACGTTCCCTATTGAGACACTTCCGTTCCCCACTTGCCACCGATTAATTATTTAGACATTGCGTTTTGAGTGGTGGAACTTAACACCGCGCTTTACCTGCTTACCAGAGCGAAGGAATAAAATAATAAATATTTTTTACCCTCGAGTGAGAATCGAACCTACAACCATCACGTTTACAGAAGCACATTTGTGCCACTCGACTGTCTCAAATTTACTCTTGGTAAGTCATCATATTTTATCGCTCAGCGTATACAGAAAAATTTGCTCATCACATTTATAACATTACCTTTTATTATTGTACAATTAGTTGATTTTAATATCCAATTAAATTAAAAATTAACTAAGAAAACTTTTCTACCAATTACAAAAAACAATAGAACTGAATAGCCCAGTGTTTTCAAAAGTTTCCAAATGGAAAAAGTCTCACTCGTTCTGCCACTAATAGATCACCCATCCAAGTGTACTCCACTCGTGTCGTAGCTTGACTCCAGTGAATGGCTCGTTATGTGAACTTGTTAAATCAGACAGTAGTTTAAACTTCTTTGTTTGCCAAAACACTAGAAAATTTTGTATAATGTGAGGGGGAATTTGTAAATTGTTCTAGTATTTCGTATAGAGCTCTTGAGAAATAAAAAGATAGAATAGAATATACTTTATTCTGTTTTTATTTAATAAAAATACAGATAATACGGAAAAGAATATAACTAAATAACTTGATGCTTCAAGCTACCTTTGATAAACATACAATAAAAGGACTGATGGGTAAAAAGAAGAGAAAAGTGGAATTACGGTATCTACAAAAACAAATAAAAGATAATAATAAAGGATATCGAAATAATAATAGTACCAACTGTACGCCAATCCTTTCATTAGTACCCGCCGAAGTCTTGTTACCAGAGCGAAGATATCAAAATATATTAAATATTAATTCAATTTCCTGAGTGTAGAAAAATATAGAATATTATATTTAGCCAATGATAAAAATATAATAATTATAAATTATTATTATTAGAATTTTTTTTATTCACGCAAATAGCACGGTAGGCAGAGAGTAGTGGATATCAACGCCGCTCTTTGTAAAGAAAAGAAAATTACTCGTACCCTCGAGTGGGAATCGAAGAACCTGTGCCGCTGATAGCAATATTACTGTAATTATATTAAAATATATATAATTTATAACATACAATTTAGTTTTATCAAACATAAGTTGTGTTATATGGAGAAAAGTTAAATAAAATAAACATATATTTTTCTTTGTTTATAGTAGGGTAAAGTTTTTCAAATATATTTTTTTCTTATATTCCCTACTTTGTAAGTAATGAATGAACCCGAGGGTGTTTTGAATACATTATGCACATTGCTGGTATACCTTTCCTGTCTTCACATATTTACCCCAATTTGCAGCTAAGATTGTTAGAATTTAGTAAAATATGACCTAATTCTCCACATTTTAATGACGGAGAAATTACAATGTAACCTATTAATAAGCTATCCTGGCGCAGCTATATAGCGTTCGAATGTAAATACGTCTAGTTTGTTTAATGCATATTTTATTATGGAAAAAGACAAGAGAAACGAGCGTACGGGCCACCTTTATTAATCATTATTTTTACTGATATTAAATCTGACATGTTTATAAATTCGAATCAGTTTAATTTTAATAGCTTGCCTTAACATTTTAGTTAAAAAAAAAACAAATCTAATTGATAACTTCCTATTTTTCCAAGTTGGTTAAAAATATAAGAGACAAAGTACTAAATCTATGAATAAAACTTAGCCACAGTCGATAAGTACTTAAATTTAACTGAAAATCGAACTGGTGATAATCGTAAAAGCGCTCCACTGCCATTGAAGCTGAAATTTGAACAATAATGGAAACTCGGACGCTTATTTGAATTCATTTGTGAGTATTTATCTGCCAGCTAGATACGTAGTGGGGCAGTTCTGGTGGACATTTGCAACTTATCATAAACTGTTATATCTAAGTTCTGAATGGACGTTGCTTGGATATTTAGTTCTCTCGCGATTTAATCTAAAGTACTGTTTTACGTAAGATTTCTGAACTTGATGCAAAATTTAACTACACATTAAATAAATACAATTTTTGTTCTTATTTTTGGGGAACTAGCTGCTACTATAATTTACCTTTTTAGTATTATTTAGTTCTCCTTACCTTTCACAGCAAAAAGAATGTACAGCAATATTACTCTGTTCTTCATTAATATATATTTCAGAAGATAACTTTGTCTTGCCAGAATGGTGAATGAGTGCATACGTACCTATTACATAACATAATAAAAAACCGGTAAAATGAGAGTATGCACTCATTTTGTATGAAATTAATTAAATAATTATAAGTTTGTAATGATTTTTCTTTAAAATATTTCTAAATAGGTTTTAATTATGCGGTGAATTTCATACAAAATGCAGCAAAAACTGTGTATAAATATCTATTAATCTTGTATATTTAAATTACGCTGACTTAGAAGCTTGTTAATTGATTTTCTTTTCTTTGCTTCATTTTATATTGATTTTCATATTGATACTTACACACGATCTCGAGATAAATGCTCTTAACAGATGGACAACTAAGTGATAAAGAAGTATGGATAGTTAATTATTTTTAAAATTATAATGTTAGAAACAAAATTAATTCAGATGAGAAAATAAATAATTGTGCAGTTTAAGCGGGCGAAGCGGCAAACGGGTAATCAATAAATTTAAATAAATTTTCTGTTGCTGCAGAAAACAAATGATACGGGCGCTTGAAAAATACGAGTGCACATAGACATTTTGTTTGTATCATAAAATTGCTGTTTTAACATTTAAATAAAATTTATTTATACCCCGTATATCTACAATACGCTTACACTGTGCATTTTTTTATTCGAATTTAAAAAAAAAAGAAAAATTGCACATGTGGCGCGATTCATGTAAACGAATACAGATCAAATCGAAAGAGAGATCAAATAGAGTAAGAGGAAAATGGCTGACCAAAATCGTAGAGCACTTGTTAGTTTCTTCACGCGGTGCTAGTAGGTTCGATTTACAAGTAGTAAAACGGACTTTTTATAATTTTGTTTTCCCTGATTTAGTTAGACATAATCGAAGCGTCAGAGTCCGTCGATCGTATGCCTTTAAAATTGTACTAGACAACTATGTGTACCAAAGATTATGTCATCTTTCTTTATAAGAAGTAAATCTCTTTGTACTAGATTCCAATGTATAATGTGTATAAGGAATAAATAAAATGATCTAAAGCGTAATTCGAATCTGCTACTATCACAGTTAAAAATATACCTTTAAACAATTAAAACACGTTAATTATCACACAATCATCCAAATACTTAAGTATAACAACGACGCCTGTAACAATTTCGCGGTAAATTTATTCAAAAGAGAGAGTCCAAGAACTTTAAATTGGGATAAGAAATGTCTCTCAACTTAATCGATGGCCTTAGAGTGAGTATTGTTGGAAGATCCACCAGGGTCTTTCGATATTGGTTTATCTAAAATTTTTCATTGAATCTCTTTAATGGTTTAAGATATTTTTTATAAGTTTAAATTAGCTGTTTATCGTAATCATTATTTCAATTAAAAAAAAAATCAGCTTCACGCTGTATCCAGGATATAGCAGGATAAACAGAGGAAAGTTAGTGTTAAAACACTCCGTTCACCATTTTCCGCCTAATCTAGAGGCATTGGCCAGAGCAGAGACGTTGACCACAGCGAAGAAATGGAAATATATATGCTCCAGCATCACGACTGGCCTCTAAATTTCAATATTTATAGTACGAAATATAAAAAAATATATTAGATACGAGTACAGAAAATCAGCAGATGCAATTTCTATATCGTTATTCTTAGTTAATGACAACGGCGGTTCGATCAATGATAACTGTGATCTAACTTTTGAACTTTTGGTATAATGAAAGTAAAATGTAAAAGTTTTCTAAAGAAAAAAGGGAGCTTTTTATACGGGCGAAGGGAGATTTAAAAGAATTAGTGAGTTACACTCTGTTTATTAAGCAAGTTCGTAGGTTACTAAGTTCTCAAGCTTAACTTAGGCCATTTCATGGTGGGAGAGCAAAGTTGAAAATCACTTTTGCGTATGAAATATTAGATTTGTAATTCTTACAAAGTATATAATAAGCTTTGGGTTTCTTGCTTCGTACTGGTAAATATGTTTGATCCTTAAATACAAAGTTACGGACGTACTTTAAAGATATTATTATGGATATTTAGGCCACTCTTGGCGCAGGGGTTAGGTGGCGGCCAGTAAAGGCGCCGGTTGTGAGTTTGATTATTACGTCACGCTGGTAGCGCGGCGTTGGGTATCAACGCGGAATGCCTCCGGAAGACAGCGGTAAGTGGAGACCGGCAGCCGACCGGTCTTAATGGGAACGAGGTGTCTTAGCACTAGGTTCCCAGGTTCCCACTGCCTCTTCATCCATCCAACCACCATCCACTGTTTCATGGTTGGAGTACATTTTTTAACATGTTGTCATTGAATTATGCCTATGAAGCTTTCAGAGGTTATTCTACACATATATATACTAGTAGTTTTCAAAATTACTTCTGGAAAAAAATCGTCAGTAATTTTTTTTCAATACAGCGCTTGAAAGTTTTTTTATAAAATTTAGCTTATTTAAAAAAGATTTTTGTTCGATGCACTATTATTAATTTTTATTTGCATGAAAATATTATATAATACAGAATTGTCGACCTATATCGAGAAAAAAAACCACGAACGCAGAGCCAACAGTCGGGTTGTATTTGTCAATTTTCTTTAAGAATCCGATTTTTTCCAAAATATCACAAACTGTCAGATATCTGTTGAACCACTGAAAGTTGATAAGCATACATGGGGGTGAAATCGATAAGTACTGAGGTCGCCCGACCTTAGATAACCGTTAATCTATCGATCGCGTTACACCCTGTATATTAATATACATATTATTCACATATCACATTTTTTAATTTGTTATACAGATTCTATTATAATCAAATATACTGAAAGCGTTTCTAGCTTAGGTACTCTCAAGCATTTTCATTCCAAGGTCAAGCTTACGTAAGTACTGTCTAAATAGAGTGGAGCTTCAATGCCTGAAGTTTACTATAAAAATATTATATGGAATTTTGCTAGTTATTAATAGTTAGAATAAAGGGAGTTGTTTATTCCAAAAATATTCATTTATTATTTATGAGGCAGTCGTAGCACAGCATCTCAGCGACTGATTGTAAACGCGACGGTTGTAGATTCAATTCCCAATTGGGGGAATGAGTTATTTTCATATCTTCGCTCTGATAACAAGAAAATTTGGAGAAAAGTGTAGAAGTGTGTGAGTGAGAGTGTTTTAACAAAAGGTTCCCTCGACCTATCCTGTTATGCGGATTACATAGCTTTAGTATAATTTTAAAAACACAAAATATAAATAATACAATTATTAATGATAAAAAAATCTTATTATCCTTATAGCTATCAAGAAGAAAATGTAAGTATACCAAAATTCCCTAAGTAAATGATAAGTCAAATATGTTTAAACGAACCTGCCTACAGTCATCGCGATTAGATACAGAAACCTTTGATAAAAAAGGGTATTTCTATATATATTTAGTTTCAAAGAAATAAATGTTTTAATATTATAATATACATAATTTAGCAGGTTCTACTTTGAAGTATTTTTTTCTGTTTTAAATGTCAGTATCGAGAGTTTTAAATAGAAACGACCATCACTTTTCCTACCGATTGACTTATCAAAAAAAAGTCTATTTTTTTTTAATTTATATTTATTTATTTTATATTTATTTGAGGTTCATATATTTTTATATTTGATATAAGAATATCAAATGTTAATTCCACTTCAAGTTCTGAATAGGTTACGACGATTCCCATAAGACATACTGTGTCCTAGACAAAAAAAAAACAATTAAATGCGAGTCAGTCTCGCATAACAGAGGGTTCCGTACAAATTTAGTGAATGTAAGCCAACGAAGAAGTACGACTATGAAAGTAGACAAACTTAAATTTATAGACGTATGCACTCACAATATGAAATAACCTACAATTATAAATTTGTAATGGTTTTTTTTTTTATAAAAAAACTATAAATTTTTCTGTGCTCTAAGAGAACGTAGCCCTGGGCCTTGACGGAGAGACAGACAATAAAGTGATCCTAGATGGGTTTCGTTTTTTACCTTTTGAGGTACGGAACCCTAAAAATGATTTAGTCTATTGCTATTCCAATTCATGTTTTCATTAGAATATAGATAAAACATTTTTGCTTGTATCATGAAAATGTAATAGAAATGGGACACATTCAAGGGCATAGCTATCTATCTTAAGGTCATGACGGGATTTGGCTGAATATCAAAGTTTTTCTTGTCAATTTCACGCTGTATCTCGCACACAGCAGGGTAGGCAGAGGGAACCTATTGTTAAGACACTCTGTCCCCCATATTTCGCTGAATTCTGGAGGCATTACGTATAAAGTGTTGCCATTTAACATACAATCTCAAAATTGGGCAGGAATGGAGATCGGAGTGTCTTGACATTAGTTTTTCTCTCCAGCGTGTAGCTAAAAAAGAATCTTGATGTATATTCAATATTCATACTATTTTTATCTGCCGCTATGTCCTCATTACGTGAGTAGCAGTATAGAGTTACACTATCAGTCATTATTGTGTGGACGCTGACACTCTTTAGATATCTTGGAGTTGACCGTGTTTTTAGATATTGCTTACTTTGCCAATAACAAGAGTATTCAATTTGAAATTTGATATGAAAGTTTTATATATTTTGTTAATTTTTATAGATAAATTTGAACACTGTCAACGCGGTAGTGGGTTTGATTCGGTTCGGGGAATTAATTATTTTCATTTTCTCGCTCTATCAGAGATTTTTTTAATATTAGGTTTCCTCTGATTACACTGGTGTATCTATTCTTTATATTAAAACCGTCACTTTTACTGTATAAAAATTATATTTATTTATTAAACTTTTTTAATATTATTTTACTGTATGTGTAATGTGTAAGGATTTTCACGTAATTGGCAAGTACTTGCTAACCAATATGGTCGAAATTTGTTTGTAAAATTAAATAAAATTACCAACAACGATCAATTCTATGTTGCTTGTTGCGGTTTTAAATTTATTATACTGTTAGTAAATGTTATTTAAAGTTTGTATATTTGAGATAAATAAAATAGAAATTAAAGTGTACAACCAAAAGAAGGATGTAGGTTCATATCCCGCCTGAAGCAATGACTATTGAATGCAAGAATTCTTAAGATCGTTCTTTCAACCAAAAACTATTTTTAAAGCTTCTCGTATAGCTGAGTGAAAACCTGTTTTCGTTCGAATTAGATACATAGCGTGCCACCGGCGTAACTCAACACCGCGCTTTGTCTTTCCGAACACTGTAATTTACGCCAATTAGAAAATTAACTCCATTACGTTACAAAATTGCACCAAAACCGTATCTATAATTAAAGTTAAATCGCAGGTAGGCAATAAATTCATTGCGGTCGTCGCGGTGCAGCTCGCTCGGGTAAGCTAAGCCGCGTATATTGTTTCGTTATTACTTGTATATATCGTATACGTAGCTAGTTCTGTTACAATTCGATTCAATTATGTTATTTTACTATGAAACTTGTATCGATCTTGGTTATCTTGGACTGTGTTAATATTATTTTTTTTATATGAAAATACGTTTTTTTTACAAGAACTTTTCTTTAATAACTTCCTATAAATAACTATTTTTTTAAAAGCTGGCAACATTGAAAAATATAAGGGTAAATTTTTCCAATAGTGTAATATTGGTAAAAGCTATTATTTGAACTTTCTCATCATCATAAAATTGTAATTGTCTTTATATTATTAGGGCACTCTATTAAATGTAATAGAACCAGAAATAATCACTCTAAAGTTTTTGTTTGTTGTTCTGTTTGTCTTTGTGTTTGTGCACGTTACCTTTATATATGGCTTAATTGGTTTAAGTTGTTCTAATGCAGTTTTCACTATTGTATTTTAGCAAATTTCCTTTTTTATATTAATAGGTTTGTTTAATTTGGTTGTTTTATATTAATCGGTTTAAAAATAAAATAGTTGTATCAATTTAAATTATTCAGTTCGACAAAATTGTTACAATATTTTTATTAAATTGATTGAAACTTCGATTTTCAATGTATAAAGGTATGTATTGTTTTTAAAACGATAATATTATTAGAACGGATTAGTAAATGAATAAAAGTTTAGTTTATGCGGGCAAAGCCACGATAATTTTATTTTAATAAATCGTAAAATTTAATAGAAACAAATAATTTATTACACTTTCAGCGTATTTACGGAAAAACTATAAGAAAATAAATCAATAAAATATTAAATACATCAATAGTACAATCCATACCATACCTACAAAGGAGAAATTCTGTGGGTATTTTTAAAAACAACACATTTAAGTATAACGACATCAGGCTCACACGTCATTATGTCGACGTTTCAGACGCATTTTAGCGCGAATTCGAGACGCTTTGTAAGTGGAATTGACAGAACTCCATTTACCTTTGTTAGGATTGTTAGCAGTAAACTCGTGCGATGTTAAGATATGCTGAGATATGATTATTATTTTATGGACTTTTTATCACTATTTTTTTGTATTATTTTATGGAAATAACATTAAAGACTTAAGAAATATTAATTAATATTAATGTGTGTATTTTACAATAATTTTGTTAAATGGTACTTATTTTTGGATTTAGGAGTGCTTGTTCAGCGTTGAGTTGACAGAATTAATATTGTTATACAGTTGATAGGGTTTTAAAATTAAAGAAAAAGGGGGGAACGGAGTACTCAACATTAGGTTCCATGTTTTTACACAATTTTTTTTCAAATAATCGGGTATATCCAAATACATCCAAACAACACTATATTATCACAAAAAACCTCCACACATACAAACTCCAAACACCATCATTATCAACATTTAATGGTGTAAAGTCCTAAGTAACTATAAATCTAACAGATAGGGCGTTTAGGCGTTATTGTATCTAGAAACAAAGGGACGAACATCCAGTTGAAGTTAACTGTCTAGATATTGTTTCATTTTGTACTACAATACGTGTATCATTAATATTTCAGAATATACAGACATTAAATATTCAAGGAATATTATAATAGCTATAAAGTGTGGAATTAAATGCTTTTGACCTTAATATGGAAAGTTAATGATTGTTTTTTAGTAATATAGAATGAAACATATGTCTGAACTGACTAATGCATCAATTTTAGATTCTTGAATCTGATTCTTCTTAATCTTTCTTGATTCTGATCATATTTTTTTTTTGTTTCACGGTATATAAAATGGAGTTGGCAGAGGGAACCTTGTGCTGGGATACTTAATTTTTCCGCCTAATATTCAAGAGATTGCGAATTGAGTGTCCTGAAACAAAGTGTAATGTCTCACAGGACAATGTAAATAAGTCATTCCCTCGAGTGGGAGTCGAGCCCACAACGCTTCAGTCGCTTTTACAATGAAACGGTGTGCCACTGCCGACAGTCTCTTCACAGTTAATATTAATTGACGATTCAAAACTGCATAATTCTCTCTAATTTTAATAACGAAAATTTAGAATGTTGTTTTTATATTACGAAGCCATCATAAATTAGTGGAAATAAATAAGTGGAATAAATATTTTGATTTATCTTATTGGTGGCTTTTTTTTGGCTGGCAACACACCCAGTTTCACAAGCAACGTCCAAATTGCCAGATTGTGTGTTGAGTAGCGTAATACAACGCCGTGTCTTGTTAAATTATATTATTTTTCAAAAATATTTTCTCTGCAAAATCCAAACTTACAAAAAAATATATTTCTGAGAATAGTTTTTTTTCTGGTTTTCGATTCCTTTCTAAAATCATCTTCTTACATAGCCTCATGCCTGACATCAGCCTCATCACATCACTCTAATAAAGTGTACATTATATATTACTAGCGACCCTATTGCGGCTTCGCCCGCTTTTACTACTGGATTATTCATATAATGTATGTTTGCAAAGCACTTAAGATAATGTGAAAATGAATTAAACCCTAATGCAACCCGCATTTTCGTAGTTTCAATAAGGATTTTCCAATTGTTTTACACAGCAAGGATTTTTTAGTAGGTACCGTAATTTTAAATCTGTGCTACAAATCTTTTCAAATACTTATTAAAATATATTTAAATTACTATTTTTAGATAGTTAAATGACATTAAATAATACATTCAACTCGAATTATAAAATACGTGCAAACGCATCTAAATCTTCGTTGCTATAAAGGCAGGCGGGTTTTTTTTTTCGAGCTTGTGGTTAATGCTGAAGAGGGTATTCTGTCCCTGATGAAAAGCAAGCACTACGTGGCTGCCTGTGACGAAAATTAAATAGAATGCATCGGCCGGCAATTGCACCCGGGCTGCCCGCGTGGCAGGCGAGCATTCTACCACTGAACCACCGATACGTGTAAGGCAGGCGGGCGCGGCGGACTCGCTTGTATAAGCATAACGTCGCGAGGCGCGTTTCGCAGCAAGGATTTTTTGATATTGTAACAACTTCTAAAGTACTTATTAAAATGAAAAACAGAAAAGACAGTTTTGATCTACATTAAATGGCCAACGTAACTAATATACTTATTTATATGCTGAGAGTAAAGGATAAGTGAAACTTGACTCGATGCAATTGATGTGTGAACGGCGCGATGTGTCAATAATTAAATGCGTTTTTCTCTAAAACTATTCGCAATTTCGAAATAGTTTAAAAAGCAAATTTTATCTTCGTTTAACGTAGAAATTTAATAAAGTATTTTAAAGGATAAGGATTAATACCATTATGGAAAAATATCCCTCACAATAAAAAATATATTGAAATTACTATTTTTAGACAGAAATATGATCACTATACGTTATTCTTAAAAGATATGAATATGCTCTCGCGGACTTTTTTGTAGATCTTATTAAGAGGAACAATACTCCAGTACATTTTTTTCATGTAGTACTTACCATTAAAGCAGCGCATGCGCCAAAGTGTCTCAGCGGGTAGGACTTTATACACATTTATCGCATTCATGTTAATTTACATAAGAATGTACAAATAATAAACTATATATAAACCTTCCCTGAGAAATACTCGACCTAATGGTAAAAACCGCATCCGAATCCGTTGGGTGGTTTAGAAGAAGAAGAGTTAGAAAGTTCAGACAGACACAAAAAGCGACTTTGTTTTATAAGATATAGGATGAAAGGTCATTTGAAGTACAATATTGTTAAGGAGTCGTGGTCTCCCTAAAATTAGCACATAGATGGATGAGCAGATTTTATTCTAGGATTTTTCTTACCTTTCATTATTTTCTTCCTGAGTGAACAATGCGCAAAATCTCATAAAGATAACTTCAAGGAGACCATGACTCGTCGACCGTACTATATCCTTCCGTTGTTACTCCCACATCATAAATCTTTTTTATCATCTTTCAAATAAATCCTTATTAACTCTGTTATACTTTCAGCATCTGTTTCTTCCTACACTGTTAAATATATTTCGCAGTACAAATTGTGAAAATTAATGTTTATTCTTGACGCTACTATAGCTTAGTTGGAATTAATGAACGAGTATTAGTGGGTTCAAATTATGAAGTATGGTTTTTTTTCATAGTTGGGCAACTATAGTGGGTTCGATTTTCAGTCGGAGAAAGGATTATATTTAAAATATCGTCATTCCCTCGCTCCAGTAAACCAAGCGGCGTTGAATTCCACATTTTTGCACATTTTGCAATGGAAATATAAATTTAAATAAATATTTCATTGCCTCGAGTGGGGATCGAACTCATAACCAGTAGCGTTTACAGTCTGTATATTTTCATTTCTTCGCTCTGGTGTCGCGAAGGGCGGCGTTGAGATCCGCCACTCAAGAATTCCATGGAGTATGGGGAACAAGGTGCCTTAACACTAGGTTCCCGCCTACCCTGCTGTGTGAGATACAGCGAGCGTGAAGCATATATAAAATTTGTAATAAATAAAAAAAATAATCCAGTCGTAGACCAAAAATTCTTCAACAAGCAAACACTGGAGAAAATCTAAATAGGTAATGAAATGTAAGATACTCGTATATTAGCTAAACTCCATTCCCATACATCAAGTACGACGTGTAATCCATCATTCCACATTTACATCGCAAACATTTTAATCGCTCTGTACATCGATAATGCTGGTATAGGTTTATGTTTATTATTAAACAGCTTTCGTAACGTTATCGTGGTTTTATTGTAGTAAATATATTTATATCAGGAATTTTAAATCTGGAGGTTTTAAATTAAATATTAAAGTAAGTTATAATTAGAGTGGATCTAATGTAAGTCTTCGGTCCAAATTACTTACTTTTGCTCCTATTATTATTGATTGTAGCGGGATGAACATCGTCTATAGCTTCCTTCGATAAATGGGATATCCAATACATTTTTTTTTTCTATTTGGACTTGTAGTTCCTGAGATTAACGCCTTTAATTAAACAAACTGTTTAGTTTAATAATATTAGTATAGAAATATGAATTGCTACCAGTTGCTAGTTATCTGTTCTTATCAGGGATATATTAGATAGTAGGTGCTGGAACCTAATGCTAACCTAATACATATTTTATCTGTATTTTATCATTTCGCGCTATTTTATTTTATTTGAAAATAATTAAAATTAGTTATCCTGATCTGATTTAGATCGTGCAATAGATATGCTTTCTATGTAATTGTAGTCTTCTTAATGATGGTCGTAAAATTTACTCAAATACATGGAAGTCTATTATCTTTCTGTCTATTAAGTTAATTTAATGACTCTCTTCATCACCAAAGCGATATTTAAAGCTTACATTGTACCTATATAACGGTTGTAGATTCGATTACCATTCAAGGGGAAACTTTAATTTTTATTTGGTTCATCTGGTTGACAAGATAAACTGCGGCGTTGAGTTACACTATATATGCGTGATATATGGTGAAGCTAAGTTACGAGTACCAGTAAAGGGTATTTCATAATATGACGGTATATATTAGAATGCTACAAAATGTCATTATATTTTTAGAGAATGTCATGATGGAAAACTAAAGCTCTCTGTTCATTCAAAATAGAAAAATGTTTTATTATATTTTTTTTCACTTTCACGCTGTATCGTGATAGTGTTTACAGTCAGACGCTATAAATAAATAATGAAGTCGTCGAGTTAGACTAAACTCTTAATCCTACCATTACTATTATTTAATCAACGTGTTATACATTCAAAATATATTAATCACGTTCACATCCCGTGCATAGCACATAGGCACTAGGTTCCACTTAGTGTTAAGTCACTCAGATACCTACTTTCCACCGAGTGTCTATGAATTTCGGCATTGCATTTTGAGTGACAGAACTCAACGACGGACTTTTGCCTTGGTGCCAGGGCGAAGAAATGAAAATGTTAATGAATAATAATTAATTGCCCCAAGTGGGGACCGGAAACACAACCCTCGCCTTACAACCTCATCCTTGATCCTCTGCGCCACGACGGCCAAAATATATTATTTTACGTTACTACTGCCTAACCTAACTCCATTCCACGCCGTTCTCAATTAAACCTGAAACGACACACACTACGTGAGAATCGAACATTTCAATAATTTCAATTACAATTTTACACTTCACAAAGCTACCTTTATAACGGCATACCTAAGGTTGGAGAGTTAGGTATGAAAAGTAATAACGAAATTCTTTGTAATGACTGTTGCCTGACATTTGTGGGAATAGAATTTTTAATTATAGTATGAAATGTGTGTAGTTTTCTATCTATATTAAATTCGATAAGATTTTTTGTTTTTCACGCTGTTTTCCGCACTCAGCAGGGTAGACAGAGGGAACCTAATGTTAAGACATTTCGTTCCCCATTTTCCGCCGAATTTTGGAGGCTTTGCTGGTTGAGTGGTGGAACTCAACGCCACGATTTGCCTCGAAATTAAAGCGAAGAAATGAAAATTTAAATTTAACCACGACCATCCTCCATTTTATTTTTGCATATACTAGATAATAAACGAGACAATCGCGACCAAGCACCCAATGCTACAATTAATTTGAAGAGGCTTCAAAGGCCTCAAATAAAAAAACTAATTTTCCCACTAACTTAACTAATTTTACCTAGTAATCAGATGGCAGAGACATAACACTGTGCTCTGCACTTTCTCCTTTAAATTGCAACACTACGTGGCTAGAATAGATGGAATCTAACGCCACAAAACCCAGAACTAATAATAAATATTAACTTAGCAAATATTATTTGGAAATTAATTATCAAATACATTAAGTACACATAGTTTTCATTATTATTATAATTAATTGTAATGGGAATACAAATTAACACTTCTAAAACAAAAACAAATATTATCAATGTGTTAGTGTTATCGAGAACTAGTTAATGTTATTAACGGCAGTTTGTGTTTATCGTTGTGTATTATTCAATTATGCAAAAACCGCCAAATTTATATAATGAATATCTTAAATAGGCCAGGATTCGGGAGTATAACATTAATAAAGTTTATTTTTAATCTATATAAATAATTTTTTTTTAGATTCGACAATTTTACGAGCAAAATAAAAATAATCCCAAAAGATTTACATTGCGATTAATTAAGTGCATAACAGGATAAATAGACATACTAAAACAATTTATCAATTTTCCCTAAGCACTAAATTTTATTTGAATAAATTAAAAGAGTATGTTATAACCAATTTAATTTTACACAATAATTAAAGTCACTTTAATTTGTAAATTTTGAATGAGTAATTATGTTTACTTTATACATATGTTATCCAAATTTTACATACAAAATAAAATTCAATTGAATTTCATTAAATTTTTTTATAAGTATAGAAAACCTTGTGTTAAAACAAGTGAGTTACAACAAACAACTTATACAATATAATAATTGGAACGTGACGGTGTTTATTATTGCCATATTAAAACCACTACTTAAACTAAAGTAATAAACAGTGCTGCCGTTAGTTAAATCAAGGTACAGTGTTGCCATAACAAGTTAATAGATACAGAATATTTAAAGTAAAGTTCTGACATTGCACTTTCTACTATGGATAACTATATATAAATTTATATATAAAAAATCAGCTTCACGCTGTATCCCGCACACGGCAGGCAGAAGGAACCTAATGTTAAGAGCTCGACACCTCGCTTTGCCTCGACTCCAGAGCGAAGAAATAAAAATTTACATTTAAATAAATATTTAATTTCCTCGAGTGGGGATCGAACCCACAATCAGTCGCGTTTCACACTTTGTGCTCTGCGCCATGACTGGCCTCGGTATATATGAACATACGGTAATACATAAAGAAAAACAAAAATGAACTATCTGGTATATTTTTATACGCCCTTGCGATACAATGACCGTGCAGTATTTTTTTATCAACTTTATATCACAGTCATGGGAGGCAAGTTTACATCGAATAAAAATCAAAGACTTTCATTTATCTTTGAGTAATAATCGATGACATGAGCTAGCTGCATTCCCCTTATAACAAGGAACCAGAGGGAACCTAGTGTAGAGACTCCTTTCCCCACGCATCGCCCAATTTTTGGCAATTGCATGTTGAGTGGCGGAGAATGTATTTTTTTTAATAACCTATTTCTAGGTTCTTTTAAAATGAATTGTGATATGGAGAACTTCCATCTGACACAATATTTTCTTTAAATATAAAAAATATAATACTAGAGCTTCCTTGTGAATCTAGAGCACAGTTAAGTTGATCCGTTGACAGCGTGCTCTAATATCTGAGCATATAAACTGGATCGTATTCTAGTCCTAAGTTCGTCTACAATAGTACAGTTGGAAGGTGAATTCTACACACGATGGCTATGGGTTCGATTCCCGGTTGAGTGAATAGTTTTTATATCTTGACACTGTATCCTGCATATAGCATGGTAGGCAGAGGGGAACCCAGTGTCAAGACACTCCATTTTCCACTTTCCGCTCAATTTAATCTCTAAAATAAAAAAAAGATTAAATCTTTCTTTTGATCAGCTTTCGCCTCCATACAAACCTTGTACGTACTTCATAAAAATTGTAGACTATGTATATTGATTTAACTGCTTGTGACTTTATTGGACGTTTTATCATACTTAACTTCTAGATATCTGGGACATCTTTCATGCAATTTATGGTAGAGTGGGTTTTATACTTATATTTTAAGTGCAAAATTTCTCGTAACATAACTACAATGTATTTGGTTTTTTAATAAATCCCTTGTTTATCTATAGCTAAAATTAAGAGGAAGTGTGATTGTAAAAGCTACTGGATGTGGGTTCGATCCCCACTCGAGGAAATGAAATATTTATTTCAATTTATGGCTTTATGTCTTCGCCTTGGTGTCGAGGCCAAGGGCGGCGTTGAGTTCCGCCAAATTCCGAAATTAGGGAGCAGAGTGTCATAACATTTACATACCCTACTACATGTGGGATACAGTGTGAAACTGAAAATGTATAAATTTGGGGCTATCGTCGTCCCAAACTTGCCCCATATTTTAGCGATGGATGGAGTCTTTAAGACAGAAGGTAGATTCGATGTTCCTTCAAGCGTAGTGTACCGTCACTTAAGATATCTGTTTAAGTTCACTTTGTTTTAATTTGCATAATATAGAAATAATGAATATGCTAATTTGAATTTATTCTTAATATTAACAAATATATGAAAAATTACAAAACTAATTAAGGATTCCCCCTCAAATAAGCCTCTTTAATAGAAACAAAAAAAAAATACAATATGAATAAGAATTTCATCTACCTTGCATTTTTTTATGACGCGATTCTATTTAAATAACAGCAACAAGTGAAATAACATTGGTGGCCTAATCTTAATTAAATCTATTCAGGCCTGTGCTGGCTGTTGCCGCAAATTGGACCTTTTGTTTATAGCGTTTATTTGAGCGTTGAGAAAGATAGTGATGCTAAATTGTTAGACATATTTAGAAAATACAGTTTTATATAATTTTTTTTATTCATTTTGGGCATGTCGAACGAATGACTGATGAAACGGCTAAAAAGATTTATGACGGTAAAGTGATTGGTAAGAGAGGTAGGGGGTCTGGTTGACCTTCAAAAACACAGTGTCAAAGATACTGAAGGAAGGTCACGTAAAAAGCATGAGGAAAACATTAAGTAAAGAAAATCCATTTTCACCCGTTCCCGTAACATAGGTAATATATAAGTAATACACTACGTTTATGCCCAATTTGAACTTTTTAATCTACTGTCGATCATTAGGTAACGAAACATTGTCGTATAAATAACATAATAATATATTTTATTGTAAATATCTTTATTTATTTCTAAACCAATTTAAATAGGTCTAGAAATTAAACAAAGATATTTATACTAAAATATAGACGATGATTTTTCGATCTTTTGACGATAATACTTGACACGTTGTATTGACACCATTCCATTGGCCCCAATTATTCCGTTCCATTCATCTGTTCTGAATTCATTATACAAAAGTCAGTTCTACTTTTCATTTGCTTTAGATACTGTAAGTGCCATACATCATTATATTGTATGAATATATTATTCGAATGAAGTGGAAAATGACTGTATTTTTAAGTAAAACAAGGTCGGCTTCGTTATATAAATTAAAAATGTGATTTATGTATAGGATATAACATTTTCTATTATAACAAGATTTGTTAATGAAGATAAATATGTATTTGTATAGTAGGTACTTTAATTTGAATGTATCTAACATTCGAATATAAATTAATTTCTATTTCCTCACTCCAATAAAAAAGCCCTCCCCTCGAGGAAATGAAATATTCAATATTTTTATTTCCGTTAAGTTCCGCCACTCAATACCTCCAGAATACAGCGGAAAATGAGGAACGGAAGTGTCGTAATGAGAACAAAGTGTTCTTATATCAGGTTCCCAGGTTCCCTCTGCCGATTCTGCTATAAATAAAGCACGGCGTTGAGTTCCCTCACACAACAGTAAACGTTCATACAATTTATTAATTTATTATAAGTAATTTACATTACACTCGGCTTATTTTGTTATGTGGGAAAAGCATGAAGATAAAAAAAAATACATAATATGAGATGAGCAGTTAAAATTTTGTGTTTTAATTTTATTTTGTTTATAGAACGTAATAGTATGAATGAAATAAATAAATGAAAGGGAACAGGTAAAAATATTCTACCACATAAAAAACACTAAACCATAGATAAAAAAAATGCTAGGACGAATTTGAAATCACAATTATTATATATTCGGATTTAGGCACCGATATTATGATCACTATAAATGTATAATAATATTTCTTTAACAGATAAATCGCGGCGTTAACTTCCTCAACTCAATACTTAATGTATCAACGTCAAAAAGTGGGCGACTGTAGTGTCTTGAAAGTAGGTTACTTTTGCCTATCATATAATCCATTCAAAGGCATGTTAGAAGACAACAAACAATCACTAATGTAATAATTAACAAAAACAACTAATATTTGAATTACTAATATGGGCTAGTTGCAAGCTAGGACAAAGTGAAAAAATACAACATTTTATTTAAAAGTAAGATGAGGAAAAGTTTTTCAATTAAAAAGTTACAAATTTATAACTAGATAATAATAATTTGCAGATTTATTCCGTCTTCTTGTTCTAGAAAAGTTTTGTTTGAAATTTTCAAAAATCCGAATCTAGAGTTATATTTTACAAAGTGGCCTGCCTCCCTAATTATCTCTCGACGCTCAAATTTCTATTATGCATTTTATATATTTAAGAGATAGGCAAGTCTAGTTATTAAAAACATGATTTATTTACCATCGTAGGGTTTAGAGTAGGCATAGGGAACCTGGGAACCTTGTGTTAAAACACTCCATCCCACGCTTTCCATCTTCCATATTCTCATCCAGTTACGCCGGACTTAACGCCGCGCCACCAGAGCGAGGAAATTAAAATAATCCATTCCCACGAATCGATATTGAACCCACGACCGTCGCGTTTGCAGTAAGACCCTTTGTCATTATCTTTATAATTATATTATAAATTAAACATTTCCTCTTGTACAAATAAATAACCATAACAAAACCCACGAGCGCGACCATTACTCATGTATCGCGTCACGTCGTCAACTCCCATTGAGCTTTTCTTATATCACATTGATAGATTATTCTTAACTGCAACAGCTTCATGATATACAGGTATTTGTTTTTTGGTGACAAAAAAGAAGGCAGAAATAATTTAGTGTTAAGGCACTCTGTTCTTCGCTTTTGGAATACTTATTTTATAGTTCGACGGAGGTGTTAAGTGACGTAACTTATCTAATTACATTTTCACGCTGTTCCCGCATAAAGTAGGTTAGACAGAGGAAACTTAGTCTCCCCCATTTTCCGCTGAATTTTTTAAACATTTAATTTAACACATTATTCTTTCCAAAATAATTCCATCACACTGTCTCTTCACACTATCTCTACACATATTTCTTAATCAAAAGAAAAAAAAGTAAAATTACTCTTTTTGAATATTGGTCTACTTACAAAATTTTCATCAAGTAACGAAGTTCTGGACTTAACGGTCTCAAAGGCTACAATGGGATTACGATCGCGCTGTTGACTGCCTAATTACGTTATCGTTAGACTTGGTCTTACTATAAAGTTGTCATATAATTCCTTATTGTGAACCTATCAGAAGTAGGTCGAACTCCTTCGTTAAAGGCTAAATTAGAAATCTAATGATAGTAAAGTTATAATAAACTTTCTTCAAAAAAATCCTGATTTGAACATGCTTTTACGAAATATCCTTGAGTGGACATCCTGGTGTACACTCAGTAAATGAAATGGTACTGGGTTCATAGGAAATAAGATGGTAGTGGATTCGTTCTACCATCCCCGCTTAGACCTTTCAATTTGTAAGGTCTCGTATTCGAGCAAAAAGTACATAACAGATTGCGCTGCCAATAACTCTAAGTTCTTCTCTCTGCTTAGAAAGCGTTAGACACAGACTTAAACTGTTGGCTTAGAGTGTAAACTTGCAAAATTCGTTTTGTGTCGTTATGTACTCGTATATTTTTATACTATTCGAAAGTGTAAAATAAAAATACAAAATCGACCTTTATTTTATATCGTGTAGTTTTATTTCGACATTTCCGTTTCCCACTTTCCGCTAAATTCTGGAGAGCTCGTGGGGCAGGAGCACAAGCGTGTGAATGTAAACGTGACATGTTGTGGGTGCTATTCCCACTCGAGGAAATTAAATATTTAATATTTTCGTTTCTTCGTTCTAGTAACGAGGCAATGTACAGCGTTTAGCTCCGCCACTGAATACCAAAATCTCCAATATTTGGCGGAGAGTTGGGAACGGAACTGTCTTAACATACGTATACTCATAGGTTTTAGAAAAAAATTATCTCGCTGTTAGCGGGTTTACACTCTAAGCCCACGGAATGGTATAAAGGATTTTTTCAATTAGAGATCAAAATATCTTTAAATTTGTATTAAAAATATATAAAAATGTAATATTTTTTTATTACAAAAAGCTTAATAAAAGTTGATGGATTTTATATTCCAATACAAATTGACTTAATTGGAAATTGAAAACATGATTTGAATGTAAAATTGATTTCGACAATACAGTAGGACATTTTACATATCGGTATCCATCGATACCTAAAAACAAATTACTTTTGAAAAATCCTTAACATTTATTTTATACTATCTCTTACCTACGACCTCGCCTCTGTGGTCAAATGGAAGTAGCTAAGAGGTGTGACACATTCCCCCGTAATTCTTCTCATTCTCCTCCTTCAAGTGCCCTGTAAGTCTCATCGGAGATACAGTACGTCTTGGCGCAGCAGCATAAGGGAGTGTAATTTGCTTAACAGGATCTAAGAAACGCAATTACTGGAACCGATTACTACAAACTATCTATCTTTGAGATACAGTATTACAGATATACTAAAACAAAAGATATCTTAAAAATTCAACCAAGAACGGAATTCGTTACCACCGTAAATAATTTAGATATACTGATAAAATCCCCATAAATTTTGCCAAAAAACAAATACTATTAGAACAGTAATTGGGTGGCTATATATAATTTTCCTGGTACCCTTTAAAATGTGCCGATTTATAAAAAGGATCGCAATAAACGGGGAAAAATTGGCTTTTTATTTGCTATTGGAATTTAATCAAGTTGTGTTAAGGGAGTCAATACAGACCATCATCGATATTTCATAGATTGCGTTATGGGGGTATTTATAAAAATATAATTCATACGAAACAATAAGCGATTAAATCTGTTGAGAATTTCGTGGCGCAGTGGAATCGAACTCATAATGTCATTTGTACCTTAGTAAATTGTTTTTTACGTGTATAATTCAACATTATTTTTCACGCTGTGTCCCGCATATCCCGCAGGTTAGGCAGAGGAAACCTAGTATAAAGACACTCGTTTCCCATTCTTCTCTGAATTTTCGAGACTGATTGAAACCAACGCCGTAATTTATGTTATCACTACAGTGAAGAAATGAAAATATTTAAAAAAACATTACTTCGCGTAGGAATTACACTCAACAAGCGTAGCGTTTACAGCCAGAATCTGTGCTGCTGCGCCAAGAGGTCCTCCGTAATATTACAACTTAATATTTAATCCTACGACTATACAAATATCTTTGAACATTTTTAAAATTTCGAATAATATATTTCTTGAGAGGAAAAGCTTTCACAAAAGAATAAAAGATAATAAGGACTTCAAAAAAAAAACATGTAAATATTTTTTATTAAGGAAAACACTTTTTATCCGCCTTAAGGTTTATTTTGAAAATAAGCATCTTAACAAGTAAGTATATTTAGCTTTTTTGCCAATCTCTGAGCGCAGTGGTGCAGTGATTAATAAATAGTTTAAATTTTGTGGTCGTTGGTTCAATTTTAGGTCAAAATGTGATTGTGATTATCAATATTGGACATTGATAGATCAGATTTAACAAGAAACTTAATAATAACTATTGGTTCTAATTTTCTTTAATATTTTAATTTTTTTTTAGGTTAAAAGAAATAAGTGTTGCTTTATAATAATATCGAGTTGAGTTTTTTTAATAATAATAACAGGTTAAACAAAATCGAAAGTGTCTCAATAGGCAACGTCTTAACATTAGGTTCCTAGGTTCCCTCTGCCTACCCAGCTATGTATCTACAGCGTGAAGCTTAAAACTCTCCTCCAAAACTACCTAAACATTACAAATTTCAATAAATCTCTTATTATTCGAAAACAAAACAAAACAAACTTTATGTGCGTACATATTTATGAAAAATAATATAACGTCGCTTCAAGCTATTCAATTTACACTTTTTATAGAGCACTAAAAACAAGTATAAAATATATTTTGTAATATTTTTACGATACATTTCACGTTCCGATTAATGCGGAGACAGCAATAAAAGGTTCTTAGAACGTAAACTTCTAGATATTTTATTACCAGCCATCTCTATTTGGAAAAGCATGAAAAATTGTGTGATTTCTCTAATGTTATGAAGAAAGATTGTTTTTTTTTGTGTACGAAATAAACAAATTAGTTTCGGATTTCATAAAATTGATTTGTTTTCTTAGTGAACCTTTTATCTTATCTTATTTTATTTTAGCTCACGCTGTATCCCAGGCGTAGGCAGGCGTATCCTAGCGTTAAGACACTGCTTTACGCTGAATTCTAAAGGCATTGCGTGTTGAGTGGCAGAGCTCTATGCGGCGATTTACCTCGCTACCAGATCGTGGAAATGAAAATATTGAATACATTTTTCATTGCTTCAAGTGGGAATTGAACCTACAATCCACAATGTTTACCAGGTCTGGCTTATATCTTATCTTTTCATTTAGGTAATTCAATACGAAGTTTTATTAATTTCATTATACACACAGACACACACACTCAAATAAAATTGGTAGAAAGCCTAAAAGTTTTGTATGTAAAAACAAATAAGATACCCTATAAATTGCCTTCTGTAAGTAATCCAGCTTTATCTTCGTGATAAAGTCGGCGTAACGTCTGTTTACTGCCTACGTTATCACTTGGTAAGGGACGTTTCAATGATAAACAAAAGTATGATTTAGAAAGTATCTTTTTCTTTCTTTTTTAGCTTTAGCACGCTGTGTCATGCACCCATCAGGGAAGGCGGAGGGAACCTAGTGTTAAGACACTCCGTTCTTCATTTTCCGCTAAATTATTGACTCAACTCAACAGAGTAGAGGTATTTCAATTACTCGAGTGGGAGTCGAACCTTCTATCTATATCTCTGTTCACAACAATTCTAAACCTTATAATTGGTTGCCATTTTAAACAACGTTTTCTACCATTATATTTTTCTTATATCTATCTATATTTTTAATTAAAAGCCACAGATAACAATATCATAGCAAATTAGTAGCGATAAGAAGTTATACTGTTGGAAATAATATCCTTCGACAACTTGACTTGCGGTCACAGCCTGCTGCGGTCGGCGACGGAATTAGAAATAAACTTTACTATATAAAGTTACTTGTACATACCAGTAAATACAAGTAACTTATTACTTGTACATACAAGTAAGTTTATATAGTATTGGTATATATCGAACTTTATACAGGTAAGTTTATGCCCACAATGGCACTGTGGGAAAGTGTCTGGCTGTATGTATGACAGTTGTGAATTGGATCCTAGCTCGGGGAAAAGGTTCATGTAAGATATAGCGAAGTAATGGAAATGCTATCCAACCAACCCAACTAATAGTCAGAGAGTGGAGAATGGAGTCGCTTAATTCTTTTTAAATACTAGGGAAATTATACTCGCGAAATGTAAAGTCTAAGAGTTTTGTACATAAAAATGTTACATACAAGACATTACGTTCATTTAAAAAAAGTAAATGAAATTAACAATCTCCAATAAATGCGTGCGCTGAACCATTTTTTTATTATTACTTAAATATCTATGTATAAAAGTATAGAAATTAATTAATTAATTATAATAAATAATTAAATTTTATCTATCTATAACAATAAATACTAAACATATAAAAATGCAGAAATGCAAGCTGTACCGATACATTACAACTGTGAGTCATGCCCTTGACGTTTGAATCGACGATCGGACCATAGGATCAACTAAGAGTTATATATAGGCAATAAATTTTGTTAAATATAGCGATTTGCTAGTATCTTTTTACAGCTTTACACTATATCCCGCATGTAGGAGCGTAGGTAACGGGAACGTAGTGTTCAGACACTCCGTTCTCCACGCAGCGCCGAATTTTAGAGACGTTTAGTAGAAATCAACGCCGCGCCATGCCACTATATCTTGTTCCCCGAACGTGAAATTAAAAATAATTCGTTCTTTTGAGTGGGAATTGAACCCACTACCGTCGCGGTTGCAATCAGAAGCTGTAACGACGACGCGCGACGGCCATTAGTCATTATTAAAAATATTTTAAAATATCTCGGTACCTACCTTTGTTTGTTAAGTAAATTAAACTAGTCTCTGGTGAATATTTTCCAGTACATTTGTGTAATTGTATGAATATATTTTATCATTATTACATTTCTAATTAATATTAATGTCTTCTTAAGTCAACGTTTTCTTTAGATTTCTCCATTTGCTTATTCGACTCGTTTAAATATCATTAGTTTTATTAAGTAAAGTAGTTTTTCATTGTCTTTTATTCCATTGGTGTAAAAGTGAATATTTTTATACATAGTAGGTTCGATTTCTGCGTAGCACAAATACCTTTGAGTTCTTATGAAATAATTAACGGTTTAATAGGGCTATAGCTCAACAGGTTGCGGATTCGATTCCCATTCGAGGAAGTAAAATATTTAATGTTTTTATCTCCTTCGTCTGATAACGAGGCAAAGCACGGCGTAGAGTTCCGCCACTAAACACTCAATGCTTCAGTGGAAAACGGAAGTGTATTAATGGGAGCAGACTTTCTTAATAGTAGGTTCCCAGGTTCCCTCTGCCTATCCTGATATGTGCCAACAAAAATAAAAAGTGGCATCTTATATTTCATATGAAAAGTAAGTCTTGCAACATACATATATATTATATTTTTAAAATAAATAGCAGAGATTCTTATTAGGGGGAAATTTTGTTTATTCTGCCTTCTACAATATTCATAGGCTCGTTAAGACACGTAACGTTGCTATCGTATCGTGCAAATAAACGACTAATAAATTACTTTCTTTGGGAATACACACATATAGAGGTAAGTAACTATAGCTAACTTCCTATGTATATTTACATTTCATTTAAAATTCTTTTTAGATTAGAGTCCTTAGTTACGTTTGTTTTATTAGTAGAAAGAAAAGTACTTGCGGTGGTGAACTTAAGTGTTTCTTGAAAGGACATTTTTAAAAATGTACATTTTCTCGAAGTGAAATTAAATAATGGAGAATGAATTTTCATTATTTTAAAACTTCAAATTGAAAGTGTCTTAATGGGAACGAAGTGTCTTAGGGTTCCCATGTTCTGTCTGCCTATCATGCTATGGGCGGGATACAGCGTGAAGCCACAATAACATATTTAAGAAAAACGTGAGAAATATAAATCTTTGAGAAAGAAATAGGAAAGAGAAAATAACGTTTAAAATTTGTTGTTACCACTGAAATGTGTCATTTGCATGAATTTTGTACATTCTTATTAGCCTTAACGATTATAGACGAGCTAGTAACAAATACCTATCGATATCGAGAACGATTTAGGCTTGTTATTTTTTTAATAAAAAAGTTTCTATATAAATTATATATGCGGCGTTGAGCTCCGCCTGTAAACCTACAATGTCTCGATTAAGACAAAAATGGAGAACGGAACGTCTTGACACTAGGTTCTCTCTGCTCTCCATATTATATTTAGAATAAGGCATGAAGATGAAAATAAAATGTTAATATTATTTTACCAATTTTAATAATATTTAATTTATTTTCATTTCTTCACCCTGATCCTTGCGAAGTTGAGTTCCGCCATTCAACACCCAATGTCTCGAAAATTCAGGGTATGGGCAACAGCCTGTCTTAATAGTAGGTTCCCTGTGCCTATGCCATATTTATTTTCATTCCTAAAATCTGGCACTCTATTGAGAATACATATAAAGTGATTTCAAATAGCTTCTCGTATAAATGCGGTTTAGGTGAAGCATTTCGTTCAGTTGTATTTTAATTAGAACATTATTTACAATTCCGACCGCTTTTACAGACACTATTCCGGATAAACTTACTTATACGACTTATTTAGACGGTTCATTCTATTTAAATTGAAACTAAATAAATTGATGTTTTAGTCTTTTTGTTTGACTAGTTTTTTAGTGAGTTAGTTTTTATTGAACTATTTTGTATTTATGAGGCTCGTCTTGGTGCATGTAACTGTAAATGAGACAGGATGTGGGTTGGATTCCCATAGAAAAAGTTAAGTTTCTAAGTCAACGCAATCAAAAGATACGAGCATTTAAGCATCGATATTGCTGAATTTTGTATGAAATTAGCCTCGTAATTAAAATCTATAGGGTAGGTAGTTCTCGTAGATCTACAGTTATGTAATTTGACATGAAGTGAGTACTTAAAATATAAGTAACGGAATCCTAAAAGTAAAAAATTGTAGATATTTCATAGAAAATAAATATTTCATACAAAATGAGTGCATTTGCCAGCAAACTTAAGTGTGTTAACTTTTATAAGTTGCAGTTCTCCTTGACCTACAATCCTGAAACTGATATGGAAGCCTCGGTGGGCGAGTCAGACTAAAATCGCTTTTTTACAAATAACATTAAATAAGTACAAAAACTCTTTAATTATACTAATTTTAAAGGACTTAAAAAGGAGCGCTGCCAGACTGGAAAAGTAAAAATTAAAATTAATATGATCACTAATCTGAGCAAGCATCGATCCCGCAACCTGTGCATGTACTTTTTTGCATTTGGGCACTGTCCGTAGGCAACGATAGCATCATTAAATATTTATTCACAATAAAATACTTAAAATTGGTAAATAGCCTACCAGCTATCAATTTCTATAGCATATTCAATAAATATTAATGTGTTTATATTTATTTAATGAAAATTAATTATTCATTTCGATAAAATATTTATTTATTTATTTGTTTGTTATAATAAGTAAAAATATGAGTTTATTTGAATTTATATTTTCATTTCTTCGCTCTGGTGTCGAGGCAAATTCAGCGGAATTCAACGGAAAGTAGGGAATGGAGTGTCTTAACACTAGGTCTCCTCTGTTCGTGATTACTGCCATATTGTATGAGTGAGGTATTTTTTTAGTTTCGTGTTTTATTTTTCATACTTAGCAGGTTAGATGAGGACCTGTCAAGACACTCGAGGTGTAGCGTGTGGACTGGCGGAACTCAACGTCGGCCTTTGCCTTGTTAATGGAGCGATGAAATAAAATTATTAATAACTAGCGGCCCGCCCGCGGCTTCGCCTGCGTAAACAACGTTATTATTAATTTCTGTATCCGTGAGTACCTACGTCCATGCAAATTTTGAGACTTCTAGCATTTGTAGTAACGAAGTTTCATACAAACTTTCAACCCCAAAAACAACTCCTTAGAAGTAGAATATTACACATTCCCGTCTTAGCGAGCATCTACGTCCTATAAGTAACACCTATGCAAAATTAGAGATTCCTGTAGTTCAGCACTTGTAGTTTCTGAGATTTCGTGATGAGTGAGTGACCTTTCGATTTTATTTATACCTATAGATTTCCTCTGATTACAGTGGCCATGCGCCACGACAACCTCAATAATTTATTGATTATAATATTTTTATTCGCTTTTAATTTTTTTAACAGAATGAAGGAACATCTACTCTATAAATATAAATAACTTCCACAGTAGAACTTAAGCCCACAAAGCTACCATCAATCTCTCCATCGTATCCAATCCAACAATTGCAGGGGAACGAATAAACCCATGCCCATATAAAGTAAAGATTTTGTAAGCTTCAATACTATTTTGAGTCGCGTTAAGCCACGGTCAGTTTTATCCGGTTCATACTGGTTTAGATTTTCCATTGATATTGGTCTTTTTACATGTCGGAACTATGTAGATGGATTTATTTCAATCGATTATCGATTCCGTGTGTTTTGTGCCCACAAACAGGGGGGTAGGCAGAGGGAATCTAGTGTTAAAACACTCCGTTCCCCCTTTTTTGCCGAATTTTGGCTTGAGCTTGCGTGAAGGTTGTCAACGCCGCGCTCTGCCTCGACGAGACCAGAGCGAAGAAATTAATATATTCAATTTTTAATTTCAATTTACAATTAATATTTTTACAATAATTTAAAGAAATCTAAACTATTTCTTTGATTTAGTAATAAATAAAGGCGGTAGATAAAGGCGGTATTCATCTTAACTAAAGTGAAAGTTGAAGAGCTGAGTGATTATATTTTTCTAAACTATCATCATATATTTTTCTTTGTAACAATTTTCATCACAAAACGTAATTATTTCTTTAGAATTTAAAATTACAAGTAATTTATCTATAAAATATAAATTACTGAGTTACATTAAAATCAAAGTACTACTAAAATCAAAGTTCTAATACTCAACTTTAATTATTATTCTACTCTAATAAGTAGAAATACTAGAATTTAATTATAATACTCTAAAAAGTTGAAGCAATTCTAAAAATAGTGTTAACTTTCCAAGTTCGGTTCTCTGTGAAGAGGCAGAAAGTTAGTGGAGCTTAGAGGCGATATTTAATTAAAATTTTCACCGAAATCCGTCAGCGAAACTTGTCAATACTTTAAAAGTCCCTTTTACGGTCTATACGCGGGTTTTAGTGAAGGCTGGTTCGAGTAAATTTGTTTCAGCTTCAGTCAACTTTTTAAGGTAGAATAATTTGATTTTGAAGCTTAATTATGATCACAAGTTTTTAATTGCGATTTTCTAGGTTGACAGCGAGTCGATCGTTTGGAAAACAGGAAGTAATATTTTTTTTGGAGAAATCAGAAAGTATATTTATATTGTCTTATTTAGGATTTGACATTTTGAATTATTTTCTTCTTCTTACTAATTATTTAGAATAACTTATGAACTAAAAAAAAAACTTCTCAATTCAACATATATTATGCAAGACGAAAAAAACTTACCAAAACTTCGAAAATAATAGTCAGCTTAATATCCTGAAAAAGTTTGGTACTACACTAATATTGAAATTAATTATAGGATCACCTTTGTTAAGACCCATTTAGCTAAAGCTTTAATGTAAATGAAAGCTTTTAGAACTTTTGGTTACATTAGTTTTGTCCAACTATTTTGGATCCGTTAGGAAAACTACTGAATGACGTCAGAATGGATTTAATTATTATTTAAGTTTGTTGAAAATTTTATATGACATTTATATATGATACCTTGCAATGAAAACAACTTGCATCATTTTATTAAAATAAAGATTCTCACTTTAAAAAAATATTAAAAAAACAGTTTCTCCCGAATATAGCCAGAATATAGGTAAGGAAAAGGAACCCATTGTTAAGAGCGAGGTAATAAAAGTAACCTCCTGGTGGAAATCGTGGGAATCGAATTCACAATCATTGCGCTTGCAGTTAGATAATTTTATTTAATTACTCTAGTAATAATGTTGAAAATAAATTTATTTTAATATTTTTAAAGGTTATTTCCACATTTTTATAATGAATTATTTATTTTCCTCGCTCTGGTAACGAGGTAAAGCGCGGCGTAGAGTTCCGCAACTGAACACGCAACTAGGTTCCCTTTGCCTACCTTGCTATATACGGGATACAGATTGTAGTTTTAAAACGCGCGGAGCGCGTGCCAAGTTTCTGGGTTTCAGAACTGGCGAGCAGCACCGTGTGTTATTTTACACGAACCATTTGAAGCCACTTTTTACCTATTCGTAACTCAAAAACGATTCCACCTAAAGCTGTCATATTTGGCTCAAATATTTAGACCCCCTACCTGTATACGTGCATAAAATTTCATAAACACAGCTCAAACAGTTATTTAGATAATGACGTCCAAAAATCGTAAATTTTTAGGGGGGTGACTGACCTATAGACCTTAATGTTAACCAAGTTCCAGATGATCTAGAATGGTGAAATTTAGCATCCGGTTAAGTAATTGGGTGTATGTCAAGGGAAAAATCCGAAACTAGTATTTTTTTAAATATTTTCTTATAATTTTTCAATAAATAGATTCAATTAGGAACATTTACTTATAGCACCTGTAATGAAAGCATAGCAATCAAAGTTAATGATAACTGATTTTTAGGCATAGCGCCTGCCAACAAAATAAGAGCAATGCATTATTTATATATATTTGCTTTTATTTATGTCACACGTTAGTAAATATTTTATTTGTTTTGTAGACTAACTTCACTATTACTTACGTAAGCCATCGAAAACAACACGATGCTTTCAAGTATATTTTAAGATAAGATATGTCTCCATTTGTAGCTGAAAATGACTCTAATTTATGTCCTGAGAAAGCCTGTCATCATGTGGACTTCAAGGGCTTCACGTAAAAATATAAAAATATAATAAATGAATTAACATCCTTCATTATTATTTATTACTAGCGGACGCGCGCAGCTTCGCTTGCCTATTTAAGGGTGAATTCTAATAACCCATAAAACATGTGTTTTAATGAAATATTTTTAAGTCTAAATTTCAAATTTTATAATAATCGGTGGTGTTTTAAAAATTTTTCTATATAAACTTTCAACGCCTTATTTGCACCCTTAGGGGGTGAATTCTAGAAAACCATACAACATATGTTTAATTATATACGTTTAAGAGTCTGAATTTCAAATTTTATGAATATTTATGAATATTTGCACCCCTAAAGGTTCTCTCTAGGGGGGGAATAATAAGAGGGGAGAATTCTAGAAAACGATGAAACACGTGTTCAATTAACCTTTAAAAATCTAAATTTCAAATTTTATAAAAATCGGTGCCGATTTAAATTTTTTTCCATAAAAACTTTGAACCGCTATTTCATCTCTTTAAGGTTAAAATTTTTCTAAATCCCTTCTTAGTGGATGTCCAGATTACGAAAGTAAACTTTTGTCCAAATTTAACGTTTCTACCATCAGCGGTTACGGCTGTGCGTGCGTCTTATCTCAGTCAGTGAGGACAAGTCCTTTTATATATATAGATAATTTAAACATTTTAGTACTTATTATACTAAGAGCATTTGCATAGTCGATTAACGTATTTGATATTAAATACCTGAAGAACTTTTATTAAATTAGTGAATCACTTTTACATTTTTAAATATAAATTATTATAAAAAGATACATTTAAAATATAAAAAAACCAACTACTTCCGAGGGCGGGACAAGGGTCCAAGCCATCGGTGGCTAGGGCTCCAGAGAGAGGAACCTCCGCACAATACGTCCGTCTCAAGTAATACTGCCTTCTGTATCCGGTTCTTGATCCAACAGCTAAGCGATAGCCTCTTAAGGTGTTGGTCGAGGCTTTTTCGCTACTAAACCGTTACCGAAACCACTATCGGCACAATGATAACAAATAACAAATTATTATAACAAATTATATTACAATATTTAAGTACTAAGTCCTATAAGGGTTCTGTTTTATTGCTTTCGAGGTACAGAATCCTAAAAACAGAAAAAAAATACACTAAAAAATAAATACAAATAAAAACTTTTAAAAAGTAATTATATTGATAATATATATATAAAATTTAATAATAATATACTATCTGTAAGGTCAGTCGTGGCACAGGGGCATAAAGTGTGACTGTAAAACCTGACTGGTTACTGGTTACTAGTTACTGAGTGTTTTAATACTAGGTTCTCTCTGTCTACTCTTCTGTGTGCGGGATACAGAGTGAAGCTGATTTGATTTTTATTTTGAAACATTGTCAGCCTACCAGCTATCTTAACAGAAGTAATTATAAAGTAATTATTAACAGTAAAAATTTAAGTAATTGTTAATAAAAAAATAAGAGAAAAAAAGAGAAAATTAAAAATTACTTAAACAAAATAATAAAAAAAACCAAAATGTGGTGTCGTGGGACACCAGGTAGGAACGAAGTTCCTTCGGCTAATGTAGAATCGACACAAATTGCAAAAAAAGTCGTGCTCAATTTTATGTAGGTTTTCTTGATTTTTCTCTTAAATTTTGCAGATTTGTTTTTATTTAAGTACAAGAAAGTATTTAGAAAATTCAGTATTTTAGGAAATAATAAATTACTTAAAATAAAAAAACATCGTAATTCAAATTATCAACTAAAAAAGAAAGAGGGAGAAAGAGAAAGGTATTATACATTACTCGTCTGTGTATGCGCCTGTCGCGCCTGCGCACGTCTCATTTAACGGTTTTATTCCACGCATTTTTCTTACGGTTTTACTATCACTTTTTTTCAGTTCGTTCACGCAGCGAAATCCCTATCCCTTCCAAGCCTGCCGTAAGGAACTTCGTTCCAATAAATAAATCCGCTTTACGGTGTATCCCACACATAGCGGGGTAGACAGAGGGAACCTAGTGTTAAGACACTCAGTTCCCCTCTTTCCATCGAACTCTGGAGGCATTGCGTGTTGAGTTATTCCAACAAAATAATAAAATTAGAAAAAAATAATAATAAATTTATCAGATTTCTAAACGCAGCATACATTAATTACTTTATAATCTGACAACTGTCATTTAATCAACAAATAAAAACTATAGTCGAGATTCATAGATAAATATAATCTAAATTCATATATAATTAAATATCATCTTAAGAGTAGTAAAACATAACATTATTGACTATATAAAAAAAAGTAAATACCTAATTATATTAGATATATTTTATTGTACGAAGGCGCTCATATTTTAATGGTTTTTTTTGGCCAGGGTTTCATGATTTTACTGGTTTTAGGAACACTTGTGAAAACGGCAGAGAACGAAGTCGACCTTGGGATCATATCAATTCAGATTGGTACCGTCAGCACTTAATAAACTTATTGTTTATATTTTTTCCAAGACATGTTGAACAATGAGTCGTTCAATAGAATTGCTTGTGGTTGAAACAAGAACCTTACACCGAATTGTTCCAATGCCTCCCGATGGGAGCTGTCTCTTCCATGCTTTTGCATATTCTTTGTTTGAGCGTATTGATATACAACAAACTAATAAATTGCGCGAGACTATAGTAGAGTACGTATGTCGTAACTGGAATGATTTAAGTATCTACACTAGCGCTCGAAACGGGAATCCTTACTCTTCTAAAGAAGACATGCTTTGCTTAACTACGTACGGAGCTACTTCCGAAATAAAGGCTGCAGTAGATTTGTACAATATTAAGATAGAAGTGTATTATCACAATGGTGTCCTACTTGGTTTATTCGGCGAAGAGAAATGTCCTATGAAGCGCTTACTCTAAACTATGTTTTAAAAAGAGCAACTCTTGAGTTTCTTGTTATAGTAGCTTCCTATAGGAAAAGTACTTGTAATGGCCAAATTGAATAAAGAATATTTTGATTTTGATAACATTATGAACCTTCCTACTTATAATTTCTGTACAAAAAGTAATTATATCCCATCAAAAACATAAATGTAAAAAGAAAGCCAAGTTCTGTAATAAAACGTATGCTTTCAGCGATAAAAGAAGTGAGATGTAAATGTATGCCAAGTTCAATGGTCAGTCCTGAAATTTATTTTTAACAATATAAAATATTTTATAACAACTGAAAATGCCCATTCTTCTTACAACTTGGAGACTTCATTTATGTGTAATATCTGACTTGGCTAGTTTTCATATGAATTTACAATAGAATCTGAATAGAATAGAATAGAATTTGAATACATTCATTAATATCGATGTAAATTAATTTACATCGATATTAATGAATGTATTCAAATTCAAAGATATTAAGAAATACTCGATGCTATTGAAAAAAGTCCCAAATCGTTTGAATTTTGTTTGTATCTGACAAACTCTGATTGAAAGGTTGCCACTACCAGTCCGGCGATATTCACTTCGATGAATGGAAATATCAGTTTCTACTCTGTGTTCAGTGTGGCGTTGTATGACAATCCATGATGGCTACAAAAACGTGGTTTCCATATGATTTCTTTCTTTTTTCTTGTATTTTGGGAGTAAGATATTAATATAATTTTCGATATAAATATTATTTTCTTAAGTGTTAACTAACAAATGTCAATAGTAGATGAACCTACATTACATTTTTAAAATATTTATATACATATTCAAAATTTATACGATAGATTCATACAATGTCTAATATATTTTAAATAAAACTCGCAAATGGCTTGAAATTAAGCTATTATGTCAAAATTTCTTACGTTTTATAAATAACGATAGTTATAGAAATAGCAATATAAGTGAATTAGTTAATAGTAAGAAAACTAGTAGTTAAAACAAACGAAGTTAAAATAAATTTAGCTTCACTGTATCAAGACATTAAGACACTCCGTTCCCAACTTTCCGCGGAATTTTGGAGACATTTCCTCGAGTGGGAATCGAACAACCAGTCGGTTTACAGTCACAATTTGTGCCCTTGCTCCACAACTGGCCTCATTTATATGTTTATTTCGAATTATTCATAAATATACTACAATTAAAGCTTTTCTCCGTACATTTAAATGAAATTACCAAAAGTTTAACCAGTTAAAACTAACTAACCATTTTGTATGTTTTTCTCATCTACCTAAGCTGCCTACCCTGCTATGTGCGGGATACCCACACAGCATCTGAATGTAAACACGATGGTAGTGGGTTCAATCCACAATTTGGGAAGTGAATTATTTTCATTTCTCTACTCAGACAAGACAATATGCGGCGTTGAGTGTCGCTACTCAACACACAATTTCTTGTACAGGCGGTAAACGTAGAACAGTATGTTGACACAACACTATTATGCGAGATATATAGATATATGCGAGATACATTTTAGACAGTTCCTGAGAATTTGGTTCATACAATTTCTACCTTTGAAATATAAAGCTTAATATGAAGAGATTGTCGGCTTAATGAAATTTCATTTACGTGTAAAGCCGCTAACCAAAACTACTCACAATATAAATAGATCATTCTGATGAGGGTTGGCATTCCTTGTAACTTCGTTTAATATTTCTCAACAGACCTCCTTTGTTAAGAAATGTAACAGGAAAAAGTTAACCACATATATATACATATATGTTAAAATATACTTTGTACATATATTAAAGTAACATTTTAATATATGTAGGAATTTAGGTTTTACGAGTTTTAGTTACAAGGCCGTCGTAGGGCAGGGACGTAATCGTGATATTATAAACATGACGATTGTCGGTTTGATTCCCACTGAAATATTAAATATTTTCCTTAGGATATTAGGATCCTTCTGCTTACCTTGCTATGTGCGGGATTTAGCGTGAAATTAAAAAATATATATATATGGACCGTTTATTTTGAAAGTGGTGTAAGTCCATTTTCTTTTGTTTCGAGAAAATTAAAGGTTAGTATGTCGATGATTATGCAATTTCATTTACCGACCGATTTTAAGTTCTTCAAAATATGGGTTTTTTTTGAGAAATTAAACACGGACTAGTTATATATAAAAAATTACATTAAATTAAGCATGAATTACGTGATAGCTCATTTTTCTCAAAAATGGACTTACACCACTTTCAAAATAAACGGTCCATATATTGAGTTAGTTTTGACAAATTTCTCATAAATGGTACCTCGTCCAGATTGGCTTTCATTTTGGCTTTAAGTACATAAATTAGAACTGCACTGTCATGGGCGTAGGATGATGGGGAGCCGGGTGGTCCCTGTCATTGCCAAATGGTCTGGTACCGACTCCAGGATAACCTGGCGCCCACCCTGGAAATTTTACTAACAAAACATTTACACGAACATAATACCTATCCGTGCAAAGCTAAAGGAAATATCACTAGATACGCCCATGTGCGTTGTGTTATATAATAGGTACTGCCAGGATTTTTATGTAAAAAGAGGGTAGCTTTACGTAGAAAAGAATATTGATATCAATCAGAATGTCAATAAAGAGAGAAGCGGTGCGTGCGGTATTGTGCGGAAAATAGTTGGTATTACTGTTATTACGTAGAGTAATCGTGGCGCAAAGTGTGATTGTAAACGTGACAGGTTGTGAGTTCGATTCTTATTCGAGGAAATATTTAATATCTTCATTTCTTCGCTCTGGTGTCGAGGCAAATCTTTACTGCTGTGTGGGATACAGCATGACGCTAAAAAAAATGAAATAAAAACTTAGTCCGTATAATTTAGGGAAATTTTATCTGTATGATTATATTTGTTTCTTTTTCTAAAGTTCATGCATGTGTATGTTATGTGCATTCCACATATAGGAAGGTAGACAACGGGTTTAAGGAACCTAGTGGTAAGAGATTCTATTCACCAGGCACCGCCCAATTTTCGAGACTTTGCGTCGCGAGTGATGAAACTTAATACCGCACTTTGATTTGTTACCAAATAGGGGAAATAAAAAATAATTCATTTCCGCGAGTGGAAATCGAATCCAAGACCATCACGCTCATAGCCAGATGTGTTTATTTGTAGCCACCATCAGTTCAATTTCAAAACAAATAAATGTTTGTAGTATTAACTGCGGTATTAGGTTACCACTCAACGGAACATAGCCACTTAAACGCAATATCCCGAATTTATATAGAAACTGGAAAATGAAGTGTTTTAACTCTCCGTTGTCTCTACCCTAATACTGAAAGATGATCATTGTGATAATAAACGGAAATAAATAAATTTTTAAACATAAAAAAGGAAATGTAGAAAATCTCATAAAATCTTTAAAATACGTTCCAAATAAACAAAATTGATAGTATTACAAATTACAAACCAAAAACACGACTTTCACGAGTTGGCAGTACAAGTTTATAGCACGCGTTGCCACATAAAGACAATTTAGCAGGAATATTGGTATATATATATATATATATATATATATGTATTACGGAATATAAGGTCTTTATTTTCCACCAACCCCATAAATAACCTACATACCATGCAATGAATATAAATAGAATTTTCGTATATCCAGTAGAAACTGATGCGTAATTTGATTTTGTAACGGAAGGCTACGTTTAGATGATAGCTTTTATTTATTATCTCCTTTATAAACGTGGAAAAATTGGTTAAGCACGAGTTGAGGTGAATGAATGTTTCTATATTAATATTATTTTTATAACAATATTTACATATATTTTCTATCACATAGAAACTGTTAAAATATATATTAACATTTAATCGCTAGAGATTAAACACTGTTTCCCGTATATAGTAGGGTAGAGGAAATTTTGGTGTGAGAGACTTTCCAGTCCCTATTTTCCGCCCATATTTCGCTTAACAAGACTTTAGGGATTTTAATATTATTTTTTCCTCTTAGCAAATAGTACTAGCTCCATTCTTAATTTTAGAGCGACAATAATGATTAATGGTCTAAAAAAATAGATATATAAGGGTCGCTTGTTTTCTTAGTTCGGCAGTCTTTTGTCTTCTGTCTCCTGCTTCACTCGCAGTAATGATAAAAAAACAAATTACAGAAGTTCAGTTCTATTCAACACAGTGAAATCACTCCTCTTTACTTGAGGCACTACCATAGGTAATATTATTTAAAAAATATATTATATATTTTCAGATAAATGAAACCACAAACCTATTGTGTTTCTAAGATTTTTTTAAAATTATTTTTGGCTCATTTGATTTTTTAAGTATAGTTTTCCCTTCCATGTGTTTATTTACTTAGAGCGGTAATATTAGTATAGAATACGACTTGGCCTAGAACACGATACTGATGATAAATTACGAAGGTGACCTTCGTCTTGACACTTCGCTTAGCAAAATAAATGAATCTTTTGTTTATCACAGCCCTAAGATAAGCCATGAAATCCAATTATTCTTAAAAAAATATGAAACAGCGTACATTTTACTTTTTAGGAATATATTTTGTTTCAAATCGTTTACTTTTTATAACCTTGTTATATATAAACTTATTAAGAGTAAAGGTATAAATAAAAAATACACAATTTAGACCGAAAATTAAAACAGGCTTTTATATTGAATGTGTAAAATATGTAAGCTTAATGGTTTGATTGAATTTTGAATGGGTTTGATTTCCTCCTAGGGGAATTAATAATTTTAAAGTACTAGCTCTAGTATCAAGATAAAGCATGGCCTTGCGTTCCAACACGCAATGTCTCGTAAATTGGGTGGTGCGTGGGGAACGTTATGTAATAATACTAGGTTCCATTTGCCTGACTTCCTATTATAAGGATTTCATTAAAGTTTCATTAATACGTAATAATATTATATTTTCATTCAATTCTTATCTATGCATTAAAGGAATTTAATTAACAATCAACTCCGATGAGTTTTATATTAATCAACTAATGAAAATAACAAATCCAAAAAACGAGTTTGTCTATTAAAACACGAATAACCGATATATAAAAAATAGATAGACACAATCTAAGTAGTAGATAATTTTTTGCCCTAAATAAGAATCGAACCCACAATGCCCACTAGTAATCCAATTCCAACAAATAGTAAGCACAAATAATTCCACACATTTCCAATCCACAGCTCGTTGATTACGTCTTAAAAAGGAAAAGGATGTGACGCTCCATTAGCGCCCATGTATGTGTAATTAATGATCCGTATTAACTTCCTGTTTGCACACGTGTTGTGTCAATCTCTTACTCACTTCTATCTCAATGTTGATTGACGAAATAATTTTGATTTGACGAGGCCAGGCCTGGGGCAGGGGCAGAAGCTTACCAGCGTAAACGGTTCTGGCTTACCAGTGTAAGGTTCGATTCATGCTCCAGAAAATGGATTTTTTAATATTTTCTTTTCCTAATTCTGGTAATGAGGCAAAGTGTGGCGCTGAGTTTTCTTACTCAACACACAATGCCTCCAGAATTCAGCAGAAAGTAGGGAACGGAAGTGTTTTAATGAGAATGGAGTGTTTTGACACTAGAATTCCAGGTTACCTCTGGCTTACACGTCTTCGTTGAGTGTCTTAACACTAAATTCCCTCCATCTAATTAAAACAATGATCAGCTTTATAATATTTTTTATTAGCTTCACGCTGTACCCCGCACACAGCAGGGCAGGCAGAGGGAACGTAGTGTTAAGACACTCCGTTCCTCCATTTATATAGGTAATATTTACGACAACTTAGTATATGTGCATAAAAATATTAATAAATTTAATAAAAACAGTGACCTCCATCAACATAATTTAAGAAATAAAAATAAGCTTGCTGTGCCCTTCTCTAGGCTCCATAAAGTGTCTCACTCATTCGTAGGTCAAAGTATACACTTCTATAACAAACTTCCAAACGACGTGGTTAATTTATCACTGAACAAATTTAAAAAAGTGGTAAAGCACAGGCTCTGCCAAAAAGCATATTACTCTGTTAAAGATTATGTTCGCGATAAAGATGTTTGGAAATGAGTTGCTCTATTTCTAAGTTAAAATTGTTAATTGTAATTTGTAACAAATGTTGGCATTTAAAAAGAGTGGCCATGAGTTTCTTTGCCTGTATCTTGTATCTTCTCATGAGCTTAACCATTTGAACGGGCTTTTTTCAAGTCAAAATTGCACATTTTTTTTTGGTTATTTTTAATTTGCATTTTTTTTCTATTTTATGACATGTCCAAGTAAATGTTAAGCATTTTTATGGAATAAAGATATTTTGACTTTGACTTTGACTTGACTATTGTATATATATGAAGTAAGTAAATTAAAACATAAAAAGCTTCATGTTTAACAGAACATTTATTGTAAAATATGTCGACAGTGGAAATTCTCTATAGCGAGAACGTTAGCTGAAAGTCATTACTATTATATTGTAATGTTAGCTCTGACAAACAATGTTTGTGTAGCGTATTATATTATTGCGTTTCTATTATTTAAAAGACTATAAATTTAGTAGTAGTTAGTGAGGCCAGTCGTGGCGCAGTGGCCCAAAATGTGACTGTAAATTCGACAGATTGTGTGTTCGATTCCCATTGGAAGGAATGAAATATTTCGCATTTTCGCTCTGGTGTCAAGGTAAAGTGAGGCATTTTCCGCCACCCGCAATTGGGTCGAATATGAAGAACGGAGTGTATTAACACTAACACTAGTTTCCCTCTGTCTACCATATATAAAATATATATAAATAAAGTTAGTTAATAACTGAACAGGAATACTCCCATTATTTTACCCCCAAATTTCGCAATAAAACAATACCAGGAGTCAATATTCATATTCTAGGGATGTCAAAATTAAAACTTTTACGAACAGTACTTCCAGTTGTGTATTTTCTGTCAGTCAAGTAAGTCTACTCACAATAGAATTCAAATCTATAACCATCGTATATATGAGACATGTCCTAACTAAGACACAAGATATCTCACTCCTCTATCTAAATCCGATAAGACGATAACTTGGTATGATCAAAGAGCTATTAGTGCGGAAAGCGATTCGCGATTTGGTGCCTTTATATAAGACTAGTGGACCCGGACGCGGCTACGCCTGCTTCAACTATAAGAATATTTATTAAATATATTCATGAAATTATTTTCAATTTTCATTAGAATTAGTAAGGAAATATAGGCCTAAATAATTAAAAAGAATAATAAGTAGATACATATTATTAGAAAAAATTATCTGAGTTATTGAAATGAACCAACAAAAGGATTAAAAGTAACTAAAAGAGGTATTTCTTAATATTAGGAAAAGTACCTAAAGTATTCCGTGCGTGCATACATAGATATCGACTCTACGAAATAATTAAACATTTCTCTCTATTAAATAGGATAATTTTAGCGGGCTATATCAAATAAAATAAGAAGAGAATCAAAGTGTATTTTAAATTAATTATAAACAACAAATAAAGTTCGAAAATGTATGAAAATTTATAAAACCGTCAACGTCATCTGCCCGTTCGCGTCGGTCATACTGTGCCGCCCGCTAGGTGGCTAGGTCATTTGGAATCAGTGACATCTCCTTAATTATTTATTAGTATGTTATACAGTAAACTATAATTTCAATCTAGATAAAATGCTAAAAGTGACTATTATATTTATTTTAATAAGGATGAATATCAAAACGTCGCGGTAGCGGTCGCGTAGCAACGACGGTTGTTATTAACATGGCAGAATAAATTGCATGTCAAATTAGAATGTACTTTAAAATATATTAGTATATATGTGTAATGTAATGTTATATAGCCTATAGCACTTCTGAAGAATGCAGCTTTCATACAAAACAAAAACAATGAAAATCGGACCAGTAGATCCAGAGATCTTAGCGTTCAAACAAACAAACAAACAAACAAACAAACTCTTCCGCTTTATTATATTAGTATAGATAAAATGCTAAAAGTGACTATTATATTTATTTTCATAAGGATGAATATCAAAACGTCGCGGTAGCGGTCGCGTAGCAACGACGGTTGTTATTAACATGGCAGAATAAATTGCATGTCAAATTAGAAAGTATTTTAATTTATTAGTATATATGTGTAATGTAATATTATATAGCCTATAGCACTTCTGAAGAATGCAGCTTTCATACAAAACAAAAACAAAGTAAATCGATCCAGTAGATCCAGAGATCTTAGCGTTCAAACAAACAAACAAACAAACTCTTCCGCTTTATTATATTAGTATAGAAGTATAGATAGATAGATCTATATTAAAGTTAAAAGATCTTCGCCACTCAGAAAATTGAATGAAATGCAGAGCAGCAACTTCTTAACTGTTGTTCATTGCCTAGTACGATTCTACATTGTTTATTTTAACTGGACACTTGAGTAAATAAAAATGTTGCTCTACTCTTCGCAGGCCGAAGGCCGTCGTGATCCAGGGCCA
>HE670356.1:34413-90399 GCA_000313835.2 Heliconius melpomene melpomene | reverse complement strand
ATAAGGATGAATATCAAAACGTCGCGGTAGCGGTCGCGTAGCAACGACGGTTGTTATTAACATGGCAGAATAAATTGCATGTCAAATTAGAATGTACTTTAAAATATATTAGTATATATGTGTAATGTAATGTTATATAGCCTATAGCACTTCTGAAGAATGCAACTTTCATACAAAACAAAAACAATGAAAATCGGACCAGTAGATCCAGAGATCTTAGCGTTCAAACAAACAAACAAACAAACAAACAAACTCTTCCGCTTTATTATATTAGTATAGATTTGACCTATTATATAAGCTTCACGCTGTATCCCGCTTAAAAGCAGGATAGGCAGAGGGAATCTAGTGTTAAAACACTGCGTTCTCATTCAAAACACTTCCATTTCCCACTTTCCGCCGAGTGTTATTTCCGCGTTGTTACTAGATCCAAGACATGAAAAGACCAAATATTTCATTCCCTCGACTGAACTTATGCTCTTCGGCACGATGTCCTAAGAACTGATGCTTGATACAGAGAGAAGTATACATGAGAAACGTTAAAGAGAGTAAGTTCATATTCATTCGGGATAGCATACTCTTATAACATTATGATAATATATATTTATAGTATAAGTGCTATTTTGTTGGGTTAAATGGAGGATAAAATTTCTCTATAAAATGAAGCAATAAATAGATCATGTATCAAAAGTGGTAGATCGTGTATTTATTCTTTTTTTAGCTTTACTGGGTATTGTGCCTATAACAGGGCGGAAAGAGTGAGATAGTGTGTAGACACTCTTTTCACCGCTTTCCGCCAGAAGTCGAATGGTGTCTTGAATTAAATCCAAGACAATTGGATATAAAAATTAATCAGCCCTATCTCTACGTTTCCCACTTTCTGTAGAATTCTTGAGGCATTGCGTGTTGAGTGGCGGAATTCAACGCCGCGTTTTGTTTGTGCGTTACCAGTGACGATACTGAGTAATTAATTTCTCCGAGTGGGAATCGAACCCACAACTTGTGCTCTTGCGCTACGACTTCTTCTATTATTATATCTGATATTTAAATGATGATGATACTATTTATTACTTGTATATTTTTATAAAAACTGCTCTGAAATATTTTAAATGTTAAGCTTAATAATTGAAAATTTATATAATTAAATGTGAACGTTTTAATATTTTTATAATCAACTGCTTTCAAATTAAAACGTATACAATTCGGTAATCTTATATCCGGGCTTAATTATAATATAAATAGTGTTTTATTTTTAAAAATATAGATTTAATTTTTAATTATTTGTGATATAAGAATTTTAACGCCAAAAAGGTATTTTAAACTATATGCAACTTTGTAACAGTTGTGGCGAGTGTCGATCCCCAATCGGAAGAATGAATTACTATTTATTTATATTTTAATTTCTTCGCTCCGATGTCGAGGCAAAACAATGGCTCCAGAATTTGGCAGAAGTGTCTCAGCACTAGGTTCCCTCTGCCTACCCTGCTGTGTGCGAGATACAGTGTGAAGCTGTTTTTTTTATCCAACTTTTATTGAAAACAAATTTGGCATAATTATAGTTTATATCTAGAATTAGAGCAGCATTTTTGTAAGAAAATAATATTATATAGATATACAAAACACTAATCGACATCTTAATCAACTAAGAAAAGTCATCTAAAACTGAGATCAAAGGTTCTATTTAAACTAGACCAAAGGAAGTGCAAATCCAAATAAAATCTCAACGCGATTCTTGAATAGTGAAATGCTGAAACGTTGAAAGGGAATAAAGGATCGATATACTAGATTCATCTTATTGTGGCATCAATTTAAAACTACTTTGAATTCTAATACTTCCCTAGGTTCCCAGACTTAGTTTGAATTCATTTCATTTTATATTTCTGCCCAATAAAAGTGGAATTGAAGTAAGCTGTCTTTTGTTATCTTTGTTTGCTTTGTCAATAGGCGTATGGATCCTATGTATAAGAGTCCTTCACATTTCTCGTCCTAGAGATATAATATTTTTTGTAATAAAAAGTAATAATAAGTAATTTTGTCATTGTGATGCGTCTAACTACACGTAGGTTGGGTTCGATTCTGAATTAGGGAAAAGGTGCTATTTAAACTATTTTAGTGCCACTTTATTTACAATATCTTGACGTTAAATCGGTAATATTCGTTTTAGACGAAAATATTATTTTTAGTTTTAGTAGCACGGTAAACAGACCGAGTGTGTTGAGTGTTAAGACACTAGGTTTCCTACGAGAAAGGAGTTTCTTAACACTAAGTTCTGCTACTCTGTCATCAGTAGGAGAAGTATAAATCAAAAAGAAAAATTATATGCTAAGATAATGTACTGTTCATTTCTTTTCAGTGTTTATATTTATAAAGGAAGTGTCATATAGAAAGTATGCAATAAAATCCTTCGCTCAGCAAAAAACGAAAGCCAATAAGTATATTTTCTTCGGAATTCATCTTGAAATCTTCACTAACTTTAGATCTAGGAACTACTTGAAGTTCTAGCTTTGATATATTGGAGAAACATTGATATTGATAGTTTTTAGCCGTATTCGAATAGTTTTTCGATTCTTTAAGAAGTTCAAATTTAACTGAAAGGTAAATGGATATTTTATGTGAATATTGTAATATTCGAATTCTTGCGTAAGTCCAAGAGTAATGTTTTATATATTATAAATACTTATATATAAATTTCTTTTATACTAAAAGGCAATGTCGGTACCACCGGTGGTATTCTTCAGTGTTCGAATCCCCATCGAAGAAATACACAAAACTGCAGGTCGTATGTTCTAGGGTAGACAGAGGGAATCTACTTAATACATTAAAAATCATTCGCCATTTTCCGTTCATTTCAGAGATAGTATACCATGTTGAAAAATTAAATTTAAGATCAGCATCAGAGAGACAGAGAAGAAACGAAAATAATTATTCATTCCCTAAGTGGGAATCAAACTCACAACCGTGGTGTTTAAGTCAATTGCTGTGCCGTTGATCCCCGACAGCATCAACATCTGGACCACTCACATACAATTTTAACTTTCCATTTATATCGATTTCTAAGTATATCGTTCCTTAACTTCATTTTAATCGAATAAGAATCGACTAAAGAAGTATTTTTCACTGTCAAACCGACTTGAATAATGTGATAGTAGATTAAAAACTAGGACAAGGAACGTATTCTCTTTCAAACGTTCCAAGTACTGTGGGACCTCTGGAGGAAATGGATTTTGGCCCACGGGAGGAAAAAGGTTAAAAGAATCTGAATGAAATGACATATACAGTTTTTCATAAAGAATATTACAATTGTTGTTCTGTGGTATTATATTATTTTTGTAAGCTGTTTGGTATTTGTGGGTGGAAGTTAGTGTAAATTTCGTTTAATCTATTTAAAAATATATTTTGGTAATTTATTTTTATTATTTGTATTATAAATGTGTAGGTTTTGGGTTGAATGAAAGAAAAAAAAACCAAGGGAATTTATTATTTTCATTTCTTCCCTCTAGTAACACCATGAAGCGTGGCGTTGGCTTCTGTTACTCCACACGCAACGTCTCAAAAACGGTTTGAAAAGTAGGGAACGGAGTGTCTTAACTCTATTGCCAAAAAAGACTAAATTTGCAAAAGAAAAAGACTAATATTGTATAGCAAGATTTGGAGTATATATGTACCTTCTATAAGTACTATGTATTCTCGAGAGTGTAATATAAACTTACAAACATCGTGCTGTATGAGACACGTTCTGGCCGCGGTACAAAGGCGTTAACTTATTCAGTTTCAAAAAATACTACACAGAGGATCTCTATATAGGACAAAAGAAAAAAGTTATTAGAGTACTTTGTTTTGGCCATTCTAATTAAAATTTTGCATTAAAACTATGATTGCTAATATATTGGAAGTGTTTCAAAAGAGAGGAGAGAGAGAGCGGGTACGGAGCGGTGGGTCTTATATCGCTTAATACATAAATGTCCATAAGTTTTAAGTGATGCATAATTTTATTACTGTATGACGTTTATAGCATTTTTTAAAATTATAGAAATGAAGTGAAATTTAATTTTTCTTTATACATTTTCTCCCGTAAAGCAGGGTAAGCAAACGGAACCTATTGTTAAGACACTCCGTTCTTTATTTTCGAACCACTTTCAAGACATTGTGTGTTGAATGGCGAAACTCAAAGCCGTCCTTTGTCTACCGGAGAGAGGAAAGAAAAATAAATATAAAGTGTTAAAGTTTATAGTAATACGATCCCATTGGGCTATGACAACTTGTATAAACAACGTTTTATATATAGATTTAAACTACAATTTTAAAATATTGAGTGGCTTCAGTAAAAGAGATTAACACTTGAATGACAGTTTCAAGCAACTATAAACACTTTTTAACCGACTTCTATAAGAAAAGGAGGTTATCAATTCGACTGTATTTTTTTTTACTTATAAAATCTCATCAGAATTGAACCTCGACCCGTTTCCCAAAAAAAAATGGCACACAATTACTCATCTACTCACTATCAATAAAACATAAAAGTAATAACAATTTATTACATAGAATTTATGTCGTTTAGTACATACATACATGTCCCATTCGAGAAAACAAGGTTGAAAGAATAAATCATATTGTTGTTCTCGTTTGTGAGATGAAGCTTTTCCTTTGTTTCGACGCGTGGAATACGTGCTGACAAAAAATACAAGGTGAGTTGATTGCATGTAAATTGTAAGCCAATGCTGTGTTATTTGTATAGAAAAATTTAATTTAATATTAAAATATTGAATATATGTTTCAATTAAAATGATTGGGGCTTGTCGTGGCGGTTAATGCGACAGGTTATGGGTTTGATTCCGCTCGAGAAAATAAATAATCTATAAGGTTCTCAACACTAGGTTCCCAGGTCCTTTCAGCCTACCCTGCTGTGTGCAGAAACTTGGATTTCTGTGAAAAGATAAAAAAGTAGTAGGGATGTCGTCGGGCTGTAAACGTGATGGCTGAGGATTCCATCCCCACTTGGGGTAATTATTATATTTAATTAATTTTCATTTCCCCACCTTGGTAGACAAACCGCGGCGTTCAATTCCGACATTCAACATGCAATTTTAAAAACTCGGGTAAAATTGAGAGCGGAATATCCTATCACTATATTTCCTTTGTCTCCCTGCTAGGCGTCAAAAAGCGTAAACCTTAAATAAATATAATATTATTTTCTAACCAATATCTATTCTACATACGAGTAACAGAGTTCAATTTATTTTATGACCACAACTATTTTCCTTTTGCTTCTGTATACTTTTATAATACTTTTAATCTTTTTTTTCATGTCGATAGTGCATTGAAAAAATTCATCCATTTATTTTCAAATTTTGCTTTTTCAATGCAATAACTTTAGTTGAAAAATTCTGATCGACCATAAAAAACGCTTGAAAATTGACAGCTATAATAGTAACGTGTTTTATTGAGCATTCCCCGCTACATATCGCTTACGATTTTAGCAATTTTAAATGTAAAAGTCATGTACATATCCAAAATATTAATGAAAATAAATGTAATATTTTACATTTACGTATACGATTAAAGTATGTGGGATTCATTTATTTAATGCTGTTAAGGAAAATAAACAGATAGCAAATTCTCTTTTCACTTTAGATTTTTAAGTAAATTTATATTTTACTAGCGGACCCGGACGCGGCTACGCCTGCTTGAAATATAAGAATATAATTTCTATAGAAATATAATTTCAATATAGATGAAATGCTAAAAGTGACTATTATATTTATTTTCATAAGGATGAATATTAAAATGACGCGGTAACGAACGCGGTCGCGTAGCGACGACGGTTGTTATTAACATGGCAGAATAAATTGCATGTCAAATTAGAAAGTATTTTAATTTATTAGTATATATGTGTAATGTAATGTTATATAGCCTATAGCACTTCTGAAGAATGCAGCTTTCATACAAAACAAAAACAAAGTAAATCGATCCAGTATATCCAGAGATCTTAGGGTTCAAACAAACAAACAAAGTCTTCCGCTTTATTATATTAGTATAGATAGTAAGTTAAATAGGGACAGTGGATAAGCGTTTGATTGTGAACGCGATGGTTATTGGTTCGATTCCATTTTGAATTAACTAGTTGTTTTTCATTGTTAATTCTGTTATATGTGGCGTTGAGTTTCACCACTCTACGTACAATGTCTGAAAACGTGAATGCAAAAATAAACATTTCTTTATATTTTTCTATACAACTATCCAATAATATATATAAATAAAATACAGAGAAGGCAGCATATTATATTCCTATACTTCAAGTTTCCAGTTTACTACTGCCTTTCAACGTAAGCTCATTATTCAGTGTCATGACAGACTCGAAATACATTTTGTTCAGAATTTTCAATTGTGTCTATTTCACGGCGCGACGCCATAAAAATGTTTCAACGACAATATTATATATATATATTTTTAATATTTTTTTGAGTATTCTTGAGTTATTTTTAGTATTGAGATTACGTAATATTCGAATTGTGATATTGTTTAGTATTGTTTTGTTATAGATACTTTATACAATATTTAGAATTTACTTAAAAGTTTTTAGTTTCGAAAGAATTTTTCAAGACATTACGTGTTGAGTGGCGGAACTTATCGCCAGGCTTTTGCCTTGGTGACAGAGCGAGTTGATGAAAAGAAATGAAAATAATAATTAATTCCTTCGAGTGGGAATCAAATCCACAACCGTCGCGTTCCAGTTGCAGTTTGCCCCTGTGCCATGACGGCCACATACTAATTACCTATAAAAATATTGATATTATTACGCTTATAGCAGTTTGCATGATATTTATCCTATCTTGTACATATTAACAAAATTTATTTTCACGTAGGTACAGTAAAACTCTGTTTTAAACAGTAAACAATGCTAATTGATTAAAGAAATGCAGTGAAGAATATTTACATGTATGTTGCAATATACAAATGTTATAGTTTAGAAATTAGCATGAAGAAATAGAAAGACAAGCAGACACAAATTTGGATAAAAATTTTTGTTTATGTCTTAGTATCGTGTAAAAAAACTATTTATATGCACTTGAATAAATTAATTTTTAATAACAAAAAGGAAAACCGACTTCTAACAACGAATTAAAAAGTGAAAAATAATTATATAAAGATTTTATAATTTTGAAGTCGGTGCCAAGTAAAACAAACAGACTAGTAATTAAATATAAAGGCACTCAGGAAGCCTCACCTTGCAATTAAAAAAAAATATCCAAATCGGTTCATCCAGTCAAAAGTAAACAAAAAAAACATACAGTCGAATTGATAACCTCCTTTTCTTACAGAAGTCGGTTAAAAACCACAGACATTTTGAAATCCCAGACAGACATACCTATGTATATATATATTTATATAAGCAATAAATAAATATAAATGTGATTAAAACTGACAAGTTCTTATTTTTTCTTAATTTTCCTGTATAAGTATAGTATAGTATATTATATTGACTGAAAACTGGAGCAGATCCGCTTCTTATATAATAGGAAGTCGGTCGCGCTGACGTTTATTGTCACGCGAAGACATATTTGAATCCTCTAGAAGATTTCGTCTAGATAATAGTTTCAGTTAGTAATGGATATTAGCTGAGTTAGATCTTTTTCCATAATTTTAATTTTGTAATTTTGTATTTATCTTCTGTATATATTTTTTTTGGTAATAAAATATGTTATATTTATATTTTTTAAAATTCTAAATGCACAAAATTCTAAATTTCGCCATTTAACACGCAATGCTTTGAGAATTCGGCGGAAAGTGGGAACAGAAGTGTTTAAATGGGAACAGAGTATCTTAAACTATGTTTCCAGGTTCCCTCTGCTCTGCATAGCAGGGTACTATGTGCGAGATATAGCGTGAAGCTTAAAAACACATTAGGAAGCTTATGGGAGTACTAAGAGGACAAATAAGTGAGGGAAAAAAATGTATATTTCAATTTACGTCTTCAAAGTCCAGGCAAACATGCGAGCCACAACTAGTAATATCGTAAACATGTGTAGCAATTTGTATCACGTTCATAAAATTTTAGATATACACTTGTCTTACACTAAATCATTTATATATTTTTATCAGGTACGAGTAAATATAAATTTCGTGTATATATATATTGTTTTATTATATTTTTCTTAACGTTAGTAGATTTATGAACATTCACTGGCAAGAGGAAATGGGGTTGCGTACAGATTCTTTGCCAAAAAGTTAATTGGGAACATTTAAAAATTAGACTACAATTGGGGCGTATGTATTTGATGTTTCAAACAAAATAAAAATAAAAATTAATAACAGTAAAATAAAATAAGAAAAAGTATTAGAGTAATTTTTGAGGCGCCATCTCGTCTAAGTTTAAATACTGATCAATTAAGTGTCAATAAAGAATTGATATTTTTTTTCAGCCTCACTTTTAGCATTATTCTGAATAGCAAAGTACGCAGAGAGAACCAGTGTAAATGCACTCTGTTCTCCACTTCAAGACCAAATTCGGGACATTGGGTGATGAATGGCGGAATTAATACTCAATACCTCAAGAAATGGGAAAACTCTTACTGCTATTTCTAGGGTTAGAGTGTTTTAACACTAGGGTCCTTCTGCCTCTTGCTATGCGAGAAAAGCGTGAATCTGTGTTTTTGTACTTATTAGGAAACTTTTTCAGAAAATAAACCAAAGAACTAAGAAATGCTTCTTATAAAATGTTATTAATCACCAACAAGCACGAAGATTTATTATTTTATTAGATTGTTTTTTGTTTCAGATTGGATTTCCAGATATTACTGCGGCGTTATCCTCAGGTGAGTATTTTATTATCTTTGTTTGTTTCTGTAAAAGAGACCTAGAAGAAAAAGTATTTTTATTCCTTTGTTTTTAAATTCAAATAAATCATTATCATCTTTAGCTTCACGCATTCTCTCAGCTCTTTACTAACATATAAAAAGTAATGAAATGTGCAGGGTAGAGTGAACTCAGATCAGACATAGTGCGGCGGTGAGTTCTGGTGACTCAACACAGAATGTCTTAAATTGGAAGGAAAGTCTTAGCACTACATTCCCTCTACCCATCCTGCTAAATGTGGGATGCATAGTGAAGATAAAAAATAAATAAAAGTCAGTAGAGTGTTTCATACCTCACAAAAATATGTCATATACGTACAAACAGATATACCCGTATATATAATATTCTAGTTTCTACCCGTATGTATAAAGATAATATTAAAACTAATTCCAGTCCAACTCTTCGTCATCACAGCTTTCAGGGTGACAGCGTTAATTAGGCCATTGAGTACAATTTCCCTCGCAAAGAGGTAGTAAAACTTGATGCCGTCATATTATGTGTTAACTAATTTACTCAGCACGAAATCTGTACACTGGCGCTCGTTCACATTATATTTAAGTAGTGTTAAAATTTTCTGATGCTACGTGTACTTTGCTTATTAAAATGTTCAACTTTAATATGGATGATGCTAATTTCTATACTGGGTCAAATATTTTAGCGCCTATAGTATGGTTGCAAGGATCACCTGGTGAATTTGGATCAAATTCTTCGATTTTCACCCGAGTTTAAGAGTTTGCTTGTTGAGTGATGGTAGTCAGATCTTAGAGCCACTTTACCAGAGCCAGAAAGTCACGATAATTCTTTTTCCAGAGCTGGTATCAAACTCAGTGCAGACGCTGACTCACTGTGCACATACCCGAATAGAATTAAGAATTTTCGAAAAATCTTTTTCAGTGCCCTACATTCCTAACCTACTTCAATTTTGTAAGTATATAAGTTTCTTTTATGCATTTACTATCGTTTATTTTTTATATGTATATAGATAAATACTTATCTAATACAAATAAAATTTTCACTCAGCTCTCTTTCAGCTACCAAGATCCTTTCGATAAATTGGTCTTTAGAACTCCTTTGAGAAATTTCTACTTAATTTTTCGACGAAGCGCTTGCCTCTAAAGAAGCGAATTTCAATTTAAAGTGTTAATACGCTGGTAAAGTAACGAATTAATTATTTATAAGGTTAAGTTAAAATGGACTTATTGACTCTTGATTATAAAGTTTCCCTTCATAAATTTTTCTTTTCATTATTTTATTTTGTGGTAGCCCTTTGAAGGAATCGTTATGGAAAAGGGTTGAAATTGTCTTTGATTTTATTACGGATTTTGCATTTTAAATGAGCATAAATTTAGAATTAGTTGTTAAACAAATAATTAGAGAGAGAGAGATTTAAAAGTTCTTCTTTATGTTTTTTTTATTTTTTTTTAAATTTCCTTTGTGTGAGGCAAAGCGCGGCATTAATTTCTGCTACTCAACACGTAAGCCCTCGAGAATATGGCGAAAAGTGGGAAATGGAAGTGTCTTACTAAATTCCCAGGTTCCCTCTACCTACACTGCTATGTACTATGTACGTAAAAAATAACAAAATAATTACGTTTCAGTAGTATTACGTATCAGTAGGTACATACGAGTATATTCTAGTGTTTTTGTTATTTCTTTTTCTATAGATGCTTACCTATTTATAGACAATTTAATTATTTTATTTTTTACATGCTACTATTCTTTTTCGTATATTAAGATATACGTATAAGATACCGTTTCCGTCCCGTTGAGTAGCGTAACCTAACTCCGCGCTTTTTCCAACAGGAGGACTGAACTATAACTATAACTAATAATGAAAATAACATTTTAAAATAATTGAATACATAAGTTGATACCCTCTTCTTTCACCAAATATTATTTTTCGTAATAATTTTTGGATTGGGAAAATTGGAAGTGCTAACAAAAAAGTTATAACAATCGTGTAGATTTCGAGTTTCGACGTAGTGAGTTGTGAACGTATAGCTTAATTAGCTAGAGTGCTTATTTTATAAGGGGTTCTTGAATTCAAAATTACAATTTTTAACATTTTTACTTAATTTCAAATATATATTTTGTATGTAAATATAAATTTATTATTTGGAAGACAGAACTATTACCTTTTAATTGTATAACCGATTGAGATCTTTTTGAACTGAGATCGCTTTTATTAATATAAAATAAATTAACATAGTGAGGCCGTCGTAGCACATCAACAACGAAATGTTTGTGGGTTTGATTCCCATTCCGGGAATTCGGTTGAGTTCCGCTACTCAACACGCAATCTCGAAATTTGAGCGGAAAGGGAGGAAGGAACCTATCTTAACACTAGGTTCCCTCCGTCTACCCTGTTATACGTGGGATACATCGTGAAAGCATTAATACATTAGTCAGCTCAGAAATAAAAAATGGAAAAAATGTTATAATAACTATGCCAATATTATTTGGTCATATTGTCAAACGAGAATGAAAGAAGATGTTTTAACGAAATGAATATTTCAATTGTTGTAAGAATTTTCGACATTTTCCTGTTTTCTTAGAATTATGACTTGTCTTACAGCCTTTCCTTATTTACTTCGGTATAGTGTTTCTCGGTGTTCATTTTAGTACTTACAATAGTATAATAATAAAATATTAGGTCTTAGTTTTGGGCCAATATGGAAATTTAAGATTGTATTATTTCCCCGCTATAGAGTGAAGCAAAAAATATATATTCTAATAATTTCGTAGACCTTGCATGGTTGAACTCTGCGTTGCATTTTTGTCTTGTTGCCTGATGAGGGATTGAAACTATTAAATAATTTATTCTCCTTCGAGTTTTTATACAATATAAAATCTAAAGTTAATACTATAAACATTGCAACAACAACGCAGTGGCACAAGCGTGTGAATATAGACGCGAGGGTTGTGGGTTTGATTACTAATGAGGGCAAAAAGAATAAGTTTATTATTTATTTATTTATTTTAACACTTTATTACACCATAATTGACCTTAAATTGAACTTACAAATATAAATTAACCTAAACAAAAAAAAAACAGAAAAAAAGAAAAAAGAAACAGATGAAAAACGCCACATAACACGTAAGGTGTCAAAGGAAGGTTGGGTGGGTATACCATGCAATATCTAGAAATGAGGTGAGAAGTTGAGAACGGAGTGTCTTGACACAAGATTCCTTTTGTTTTACTTTGCTACATCGTGGCGCAGTGGTACAATCGTTCTGTTGCTCAATGATTCAAGAATTCAGTGGAAATTGTAGAACGGAGTTTCTTAACACTAAATTCCTAGGTTCCCTGTGTCTACCCTGTTATGATGGAATGTTTACTACATATGTTTCAATACGTCAACCTTGCCGAAGTTATCGAGTCTCTCATTGTATACTTGACCGCGATCTCGCTTTCGAAAGCCAAGTAGGGTTTCCCACTACCTCTCTTACTATTCCCTGTTGCTTCATAAATCTTTTTTGCAATTCAACATGCCCAAACCATTTGAGCAAATCCTTCATCTTATTTTTTTAGTTATATCTTATTCATTAATAAATGTAAAAATGTAACATATTTTTCTACATTTTAATTTTGAATCAGTGTTAGAGCTTTGTAGATTAACCACTTTTTTAAATGAAGAACTTTTGTAATAAGCTGAACTTTTACGATCGTGGCTTACTTTATGAGACCATAGTCTCTAACAAGTTTATACGACAGACCGTGAATTAGTAAAAAAAGTTTATAGTAACTCCTCTACCAAGTAATATATTATTTATATATTTTTTGATAAATATATGTTGCTTGTATTTTTTTATTATATGACATAAATGATTAATTTTTGATAGCTAGACTAGAGTAGATGCTTGTCTTTTCTTGTCCTTCAATTAGCTCATACGTCTGAATTTTAGCGTGATACCACCACGCTATTTGAGATGGTCTTGATAGATGAACAGACGGATGATAAAGTGATCCTATAAGGGTTCCGCTTTAACCTTTGAAGGTACGGAGCCCTAAAAAAATAAAAAAAGAAATAAGCCTAGTGTTTGATGCACTCTTCGTTTTCCTCCCATATTTGGTACAGTGTGTTGAATGGAATAACTCAAAGCCGCACTAATATTATAAATTATTAAAGCTCGTATAATTTATTTTATAAAGATGTTTTTCATATTTAAATACGTTAGATCATTTTTTTTTCTTATTTCATTACTAATTAGTAGAAATTATATATCTACAACTACAGAAATTTCATATAAAGCGAGGAATAATCTTTTTTATTAATTAATCTTTGCATATTAAACTTTTTAAGCATCTGTGTATGAATATAGAACTTAATTAATTAGAGAACTTAGTCTGTTAAAGAAAAAGCGTGGGTTTTAGTTCCGCTATAAATTTCTATAGAAATTTGTAGTGTTTTATTTAATGCTATAAATATGTGGTAAGGTTGACCTAGCGCAGTGGGAAAGAGTCTGACGGTTGCGAAGGTTGTGGTTTCGATTCTCATTCGGGAGGATTAATTATTTTAAATTCCTCGTTTTAGAGAATTTGGCATGAATTGTTACAAACATATATTTAAAGTTTCATACAAAATGTGTACATACGTCCCCAAACTTAGGCCAAGTTTTTTTCGCCGCGTAATAAAAAACCTTTATAGGATATTTCCCGTAGACCTACAATTATAAAATGTGGCAAGAAGTGAGAACTTTCAGTACAAAGAAAGAAAAAAGTAGGAAAAAAGGAAATTAATACATACAGATAAAAACTATTACAAACTTATAACTTTCGTTTATATCATACAAAATGAGTGCGTACGCCCGCAAACTTAAGTTGGCTAACATTTATAAAGACTTTTATAACTTCCTGTTGATTTTCTGTCTGAATTTAAAATATTACGTATTTAGTGGCAGAATTCAACGCCGCTTTTTCAGAGCGGGGAGAGCTAAAAAATAATAATTTCCCTATGTTAAACTTGAATCCACCACCATACCGTTAACATTCAGACGACGTACCACTGCGCCACGATAGACTTATAGCTTTTAATTATATTTAAAAAAACCTTAAAACTTATTTATGTGCAATTATAATAAAAAAAAGTCAAACTAATAGCACGGCGTGACTAAACACGCTTAAGCGATGCAAGATTCTAATTAATTTCCCCGACGGCGTGCTCCGCTGTGGTGTTAACTAAACATTTATTGAAATGTTAGAGCTAAATTACTTGTTTTATTAATAAATTAATTCTAAGGTTGCGATTTAATAGAAATTTTTAATGATTATTTTCTTTCTATTTACTCTATATATTTATTAATATATAAAGTAAATAATTTAAATATGTAGCCGTCGTAGTGAAGCGAATAGTATATGTCTGTAAGCAAGACGGTTGCGGGTTCTCATTCGGGGGATGAAATATTTTCATTTCCTTTCTCTGGTAAGAAGACAAGCGCGGCGGTGCGTTCTGCCACTCCAATCTAAAATTTGCTTTTTTTTGCCTTGCCTTACCAGAACGAGGAAAGGAAAATATTAAAATTTTGTTCCTCGAGTGGAACTCGAACCCGCAACCTGTCGCGTTTACAGTCACACGTATGTGCCCCTGGCCTCAACTGACCACAACTGGCCTCATTTCTTCTTTATTAATACCTAAAAAAAATAAATGAGAAATGTTTTACAATGCAACTTACACTTTTTGTTGGAAAGTAAAATGCAATTAGATGTAAATTAGAAAACCACAGTGTGTTTGCATTTAAAAGTAATTTAAATTGGGCCTTCAATAAAACCTGTGGTTTTTATCTTTTCAACTGCTGCTATGTAAAATAATTTAAACTTTCATATTAGTCGCATGTTAGCTTCACGCTGTATCCCGCAAATAGCAGGGTAGGCAGAGAGAATTCTTAGTAGTGTTAAGATACTCCGTTCTCCATTTTCCGCCGATTTTTCGAAACACTGAGTAAGGGGAGTTTTAACAAAGTTGAAAAAAAATTGCGTAATTAATGGAATCACGTATTTATTTTATAGTTATTGTTAATTAAGCTTCACAATCAAAACGAAAACGACAAAGAAAACTACAATAATTTTTTTCTGCCTTCACATTTCCATTCCCCACTTTCTACGAAATTCTGGAGGTCACGTTACTCGAGCAAATATTAAATATTTAATTTTGTCGAGTGGGAATCGAACCCATAACCTATGCTGGTAACTCTGCGCCAGGACTGGTTCCAATAGTAGTCGATAATAAGTTCACATTGATTTGATAGTAAGAAACGTAGAACGAAGTGTTTCATTTCATTTAGTCAAAGAACTTGTAGTACTGAAATGCATATTTAATACAAGACTATTATGTGTCATAGAAGCGATATATGCTTGACATTTACAACGTAAGATTATTATTTATTATTCTTGCATATATTTCAATGTTTTTAAAAGCTTTTATTTGACTTGCCGTGTTAGTATGTGTATAAAATATCTTCTTCTTCTTCTCATCTTCCTATTGAGCAAAAATTTGGATTTTATTGTCATCTACGTCATATATTATGTTTTCTTAAGTTTCAATTCTTAAGGTCTCATGATCAATTGCACGGACTGACTGAGCTATGTACCAACTTCATAATAATTGTAAGTCAAAACGGGAACGTGACTTTAATACACTGACAATGTTAAGTAAGTAAATGGGTAATAAATACTCTATATAGGTGGGTACGGATATAAATTTATGATGAGAATTTCTCTTTGTTACACTTATAATTTTTTCGGATTTCCCCTTTATTTTTACTGTAAATTTTCACTGCTGCAATTACGTTATAGGTTTTGATTCGCTATGAATATCTCCATACAATCTTAAGAAAAATGCTCTTGATAAACGGACAAACAGACAGACGGACGGATAATACAGTGATCCTATAATAGTTCCGTTTATTTTTTTATACGGAACACTAAAAATAGTGAATTGTAATATTTCTATTATCTGATGAAATTTAATATTTTTTTATGATAAAAAACATTAATTATCTCTATATATTATCGTATTAGATTACTCAATTAAAATAAACCGACTTCTGTTGTACAAACCAACTTATACAATGATTAAAGCACTTTTGAAAGAAGCGAAATAACTCCATTATAGAAACGAAAACTAGATTTTAATTTAAACAAATTATAAAAAAAAAAATAGAAAATAGACTCACCAAAAAATAACACAAGAACTCCTCAAAAACTCTCCGCCGACCGCTGTTAAACATACCGAGCAAGAATGATAGACCATTAAGTTATCATGATTTGGTACATAAATTTTCGACACTGCGCCAAAACTCTGAATTTACTATATTCGCGTGGCGCTGGCGTGATTCCAGGGGATATTTTACGCTTTAACATAGCTTTTAGTCGAACCGTGTCTTATATGAGAATTGACACCAATTATACTTCGGTTATGGTAATCTACCATGCGGAATAAGCTGGAGTCGTTGAATATTGTGTATTTTGGGTGGAAGAAAGAGAATTCAGGTTATCGTTGCGGAGTAGACGCAGTGGTTAAACCGCGGCGTTAAGTTCCGGAACTCAACAAGACGTGTGAGACAACATGTCTTGAATACGAAAGGTAAGCCTTTAAAGTTATCGTATAAAGGGATCTTAGAAAGAAGTATATTTTAATTTAAAATTATATATTGGATTTAAAATCATAATATAATTTTAGATGAAGCTTAATTACCAACATTCTAACGCGCTTTCTGCGAATTCGCCATTAAAATTAATATAGAGGTAAATATCGAATATTATTTATTAGAAATATTTAAAAAAGAAAATACTGATCAAATTATAAGTTTTAGAATATTGGATAAACAGTTCTTTGAATTTTAATACTTTTATGAACTTTACCAAAGACATAAATATGCTGATTTAAGCTTAGAACAAAACTTTTCCATTACAAATAATAAATAACTAATTATAAAGTTCATTTTCAGAGTTGTTTCACGCTAATTGTATTTTAGTTTATTAAAGGTTTTAAATTTTAAATTAATATGTATATTTGTATTTTTTTTTCGAATAACTCATTATCCTGCCAACCGATTTCGATGATTTTTTTTTATTTTAAAGAACACACTTCAAGCGTTGTTTGCTGAAAGTTTCGTTAGGTTCTGATTATGGGCTCCAGTCGAAATTGAAGAAGTCGGTTGTTTTTTTTTGTAAAAAATTAATAATAAAATAATTATTGTTAAAAATAATGAATAAATCCTACATACAGCACGGAACCTAGTGAAGGACACAGTTCCCCAAGCACAGTTATAAGATAATATCTATCTATACTAATATAATAAAGCGGAAGAGTTTGTTTGTTTGTTTGTTTGTTTGAACGCTAAGATCTCTGGATCTACTGATCCGATTTTCATTGTTTTTGTTTTATATGGAAGCTGCATTCTTCAGAAGTGCTATAGGCTATATAACATTACATTACACATATATACTAATATATTTTACAGTACTTTCTAATTTGACATGCAATTTATTCTGCCATGTTAATAACAACCGTCGCGTCGCTACGCAACCGTTACCGCGACATTTTGATATTTATCCTTATGAAAATAAATATAATAGTCACTTTTAGCATTTTATCTAGATTGAAATTATAGTTTACTGTATAACATACTAATAAATAATTAAGGAGATGTTACTGATTCAACATGACCTAGCCTTCGGGCGGCACAGTATGACCGACGCGAACGGGCAGATGACGTTGACGGTTTTATTAATTTTCATACATTTTCGAACTATTGTTAATTTTTATGTAATTATTTGCTGTTTATAATTAATTTAAGCTACACTTTGGTTCTCTTCTTATTTTATTTAATATCGCCCGCTAAAATTGTCCTATTTAATAGAGAGAAATGTTTAGTTATTTCGTTGAGTCGATCGATATCTATGTACGCACGCACGGAGAACTTTAGGTCCTTTTTCTAATATTAAGAATACCTATCTTTTAGTTACTTTTAATCCTTTTGTTGCTTCCTTTCAATACCTCAGATATTTTTTTCTAATAATATGTCTCTACTTATTATTGTTTTTGATTATTTAAGCTTATATTTTCTTACTAATTCTATTGATAATTGAAAATAATTTCATAAATATATTTAATAAATATTGTTATAGTTGAAGCAGGCGTAGCCGCGTCCGGGTCCGCTAGTATAATATAATAAGATTGATTGAAAAAAGCTATTTTTTTCAATCTTATTGTTTTAACGTGGAGTTAGCGTGGAGCACTGTAGCATGCACATAGCAAGATAGGCAGAGGGAACCTGTGTTTAGAAACTCCGTTCCCATTAAGACACTTCAATTTCTTCCGCCGAATTCTAGTCGATCTGGTCGGTTGCGTTTATATTCGCGCCCTTTTGCTTCAACGCGCACAAAAACAAAAAAACAGAAATTTAAATATCTGGTAAAAAGTTAAAATAATGAAACTAATTACCATTAAAACTGATATAAACTCTAAAAACCTCCTAAGAAAATGTCGTCAAGTATCATAATTCTGTTCTTATCTAACATTATCCCATATCTCCGTCCTTACAACCTATTTCGTAAGCTGAAAGCAGACCGGCTAATTTACTTTAGCTGTTCGAATTAATTAGCTGGAGCTAGCTATTATTCAGGTTTAGTCTTGCTTCGTGTATTTTATGCTGGTTGTTTATATTTTTAAGGGGAAAATTATACATGTATGTTATTCTTTCTATTATGCTCTAGGCTTTTTTGCGTTACGCTGTATCCTGCTCACAGCAGGGTAGGTAGAGGGAACCTGGTGTTGACACACTTTGTGCTTAATTTTTCGCATTGCGTGTTGAGTGGCGGAACTAAACGCCGCGTTTTGCTTTGAAACCAGCGCGAAGAAATGAAAATATTAAATACTTCACATCCTCGAGTGGGAATCATAACACATTCAATTTAATAACACATTCTACATCTTTATAATTGTAGTACTATTAGTACTATCTATAGTCTATTTGAGTATAGATAAGGTACTTGGTTACTGATTATATTTAATAGATAAAAATGCTATGAAAGTTTCTGGATGTAAATGTGATTGCCTTTTGCTTGATGCATTTGCAGCAGGGTAGGCAGAGGGAAGCTAGTGTTAAAACACTTCGGCCTCCAAAGTGACAGAACTCAACGCCGCGTATTGTCTTATTACCAGAGCGAGCAAATGAAAATAATTAATTTCCTCCAGTGGGAATTGAACCCACAACCTGACTGATTGACTGACTGACTGACCAAAAACTGACTGTGAGAGTGACAGTCAGACCCAATGCCGACGACCTCAAAATGTTAATATATAATTCATATATTATAAAAGATAGCCTTCAAATTAAAATTCCACACGTCTGAACTCCTCACAATGTAGGTTAAGTGCTATTTATCCCACTTGGCTTAATGTGAAATCCAAACTCCTTTTGACTTAGTCGTAGTTGGACGGAAGTTTTATTATATTAAGGGGTCATTTTGACGGCAAAAGCCGCAGGTTCGATTCCCATATATCAATGAGTGTCTATAACTTAATACAACTCAGTGTTAAATTTCTCTTAAATAACCATTAAAATTTAACAATTCCACCTCTTTGCTGTTGAAGATTAAATGAAAGATTTTAATAAGAAGCATCCCAACAATCCTAGACGAGTGCTAATATATAACAATATTGTGAAACCCATAATTATTTTTCGTAGAATTTTATTATAAATAATCTGAAGTTAATCCACCCCACGGGAAAGGGCGCAATTAAACAAAGATAAGGGGCGGCCTCGAATGCTAACGATTAAATAATTAACTTTATTTTAATAAGAGTTTCACCTTTTTAACTATAGCAATGTGATTATCCCGTATTTTTTGCACGTTTTACACTTTTACCCGTATGTAATGGTGAGGAAATGTAGCGTTAACACACTTCGTTCTTCACTTTCCGTCTAATTTATGTGTTGAGTAATGAATTTAAACGCCGTTATTTATCTATCAAAGTGGGGAGAATGTAAATAATTTTAATATAAATATGTAATGTTAATATAAGCCCCGAATGTACATCGAACCCACAACCATCGACTTATAGAGATATATTATACTTACTTGTAGAGTACTTGATACCTGCCGGTGATCTATAGTGAGGGAATTTGGGATGTAGTGAAAAGTTACAATATAAATAAAAGAAAATAAATCCTAAAAGTGAACATTTATAGATATTTCATAGAAAAAACATATAAAACTTATTATTTTATTTCATCCTATCCTATATCTTATAAAACAAAGTCGCTTTTCGTGTCTGTCTGAACTTTCTAACTCTTCTTCTTCTAAACCACCCAACGGATTTTTATGCGGTTTTCACCATTAGGTCGAGTATTTCTCAGGGAAGGTTTATATATAGTTTATTATTTGTACATTCTTATATAAATTAACATAAATACGATAAATGTGTCTAAAGTCCTACCCGTTGAGACACTTTCGCGCATGCGCTGCTTTAATGGTAAGTACTACATGAAAAAATGTACTGGAGTATTGTTCCTCTTAATAAGATCTACAAAAAAGTCCGCGATGGCATATTCGTATCTTTTAAGAATAACGTGTAGTGATCATATTTCTGTCTAAAAATAGTAATTTCAATATATTTTTTATTGTGAGGGATATTTTTCCATAATGGTATTAATCCTTATCCTTTAAAATACTTTATTAATTTTCTACGTTAAACGAAGATAAAATTTGCTTTTTACAATATTTCGAAATTGCGAATAGTTTAAGAGAAAAACGCATTTAATTGTTGACACATCACGTCGTTGACTCATCAGCTGTGCCGACTTAAGTTTTACTTATCCCTTACTCTCAGCATATAAATAAGTATATTAGTTACGTTGGCCATTTAATGTAGATCAGAAAACTGTCTTTTACTGTTTTTTTCATTTTAATAAGTACTTTAGAAGTTGTTACAATATCAAAACATCCTTGCTGCGAAACGCGCCCCGCGACGTTTTGCTTATACAAGCGCGTCATGAGCAGTCATCGGTGGTTCCGTGGTAGAATGCTCGCCTGCCACGCGGGCAGCCCGGGTTCGATTCCCGGCCAATGCATTCTATTTAATTTTCGTCACAGGCAGCTATGTAGTGCTTGCTTTTCATCAGGGACAGAATACCCTCTTCAGCATTAACCACAAGCTCGAAAAAAAGAACCCGTCCGCTATAGAGGCATAGCAACGAAGATTTAGATGCGTTTGCACGTATTGGATAATTGGAGTTGAATGTATTATTTCAGCGCGATATATTTGGTTTCATATTTTTTGTAGTAGTTATTAGTAGGTAGGTTTTTGTTTATAATTTCTTCCGTTTAAAAATAGTCATTTAAATATATTTTAATAAGTACTTGAAAAGATTAGTAGCACAGATTTAAAATAACGGTACCTACTAAAAAATCCTCGCCGAGTAAAACAATTGGAAAATACTTATTGAAACTACGAAAATGCGGGTTGCATTAGAGTTTAATTAATTTTCACATTATTTTAAGTGCTTTGCAAACCTACATTATATGAATAATCCAGTAGTAAAGCGGGCGAAGCCGCAAGGGGGTCGCTAGTTTCATATAAAATGAATGCAAACTCCCGCAAACTTAAGTTTGTCAATTTTATTCGCCACGTAATCGAAACCTATAGAAGTTTCCCTTAGATTTACAATTATGAATTTTGGCAAGAAGAAAGAACGTACAGTATAAATAGAGGAAAAAAAACTGCAAAATTTATATTTATATTACAGAAAAAAAACTATTAACTACATACATATGTTTGTCAATTTTTGTAAGTTGTACTTCCCGTTGACCTACAATCCTGACTTGGCACCCTTAGTGACTCCGACTTCCACTCGACGGGTTTTTTATATTAACAAAAACAATTATGCAAGAAACTTAAGTAATACTATTTTATAATTATTCTAACTCACCATTTTTTATCACACAAAACGACAGACAGTGTTAAAACACTATAACCCAGTGACACTAAGCTCTAAAACGTAAAGCACTCTGAAAATTAAGCTATAGATTAATATAAGTCATAAAGTTAACCTTACGAGGGGGAGAGGTCTAAGGAAAACTTCCAAATAAAATATGCTATTTCAGTATAAATTAAGTGATTATTACGTGTTTATGTTTCAAGCAAGAAATTAAAATTATTATTACTTTTGAAACGATTGTTAAATATAATTCTTTTAGGAATCAACCTAGCTTAAACATCATTCTTGAGGGGCCAGTTCAAATCCTTTTAACTTAACCGCTGTAATATGTCACAGTACCAGTACCAGTACTAGTACCAGTACCTTCCTTAGGTATGTGTGTGTATGTGTTTGTAAGAGAGAGAGTGGAGCGGAGTATTAAGACAGAAATTAAGAAACCAGAAATTTTAACTAGAAAAAGAAATGGGCAACAACAAGTATATATAGAGAATCTAGACTAAACCTTATATTAGGTCGTCTGACCACACTTATAATGAGTTAATATAAAATCTTTCAATCTCCAGCAACTGATTTAGATCAGTGGCACGTGGCCAGCGAACTAGATAATAAAATATAAGAAAACATGACAGGATAACCTTGATCTATAACATATATATTACATAGAAAAGGATTTTCTAACATGAGGACTATTGGTTCGATTCCAACTTGAGGGAATTATTTATTTTAATTTCCTCAATCTGTATTCCGGTAATATGACAAAGCGTGTTGACTTGAGTCTTGAATATTGAGTCGTGCGTGCGGAACGACGAGTTCTAACTCTACGTTCCATGTGCTTACCGTTTTATACAGCGAGAACCCAAAAAAATATATATTGTTAATACAATATTTTTTGAGTATGAACCAACTTTATATTTTCAAGTAAATAAGACATTGCCTCGTTTTAAATTTAGAAAGGGATCCTTCCGCCATAGAAAGTGATAAATTCTTTTACTTCAATTGATGGATACATAAGTCGCTCTAGGACATATTTCTATTTTCGAGGATAGAGTACCCTCTTCTCTACCCACCCAGTACCACTGTAAAACCCAGTAGGACTATCAACATTAAGCTCAAGTTCGAAAAAATAGTCGCTTCTACCATTTTTTCACTATTTAAAGCCCACAGCGTAAACAAAATACATAGCGGTAATTCGCTTCGTGCTCCCTTATTAAGAACACTGAATAGTTTAAAACAATATATGCATTGTGTTGACTCCGCTGTGCTGCGGCCTGCGAACAATGGCCAAGGCCGTTTGAGTTCATAGTAGGATAATCTCGATCCTATTCTACTTGTTAAATGGAAAACTTTATTATAACAGGTGTTATAGCAATTAGATAAATTATTTTTTAAGTGATTTGGTTTGTCTAGAAATATTAGAAAATGTATATGATACATCTAGAGTTAAAATAAATAATTTAACAAGCGTATAAGAATTTCGACGTAGCTTGATGAGAACGTATGGGTTAGGGTTCAGAGCGCTCGGATGGTTTCCAAGAACCAGGAATTAACACTTTAAAATTGTTAAAAACTATCTCACAGCAGAAAAAATATATAAGAGAATAAGAAATATTTTTGAGAAATAGAGATAATTTTTAGAATATCGCTTATTGCATGAGCACTTAAACTTCCAATACAATCGGGAAAAAAGTGTACTATAAATATTCTTTCTAGTATTTTTAATATTTTTATTTTCTAAATACTATTCAACCTTAACGCAATGACCACAATATTTTTCAAACCCCTACTCCGTAATTAATGTCATTTGGTTGGTTTTAGCTTAAGCTTACAAGGGTCGAGCTTAACGAGTTTCATTCTTTACACACTCGTTTGTTTGTTTAAGACCTATAAACTATTTAATGATTATTCAAAATTACTATATATATAACGTTTATAAATATAACATTCCTCTTGAAAAAACTGTATCCATCGGTGAAAATCGCATTAAAATACATTCAGTACTTTGTAAGATTAAGTCCTCCAGTCCAGAGGGTGTCCAGACTAATACCTGTCCGATATTGGTTTGTGGGCATACGGGTACGCGACCCCGGATCCTCGAGCCGCCACTCTTATATCCTCATCCAGTCCGTAAGAATGGTGCCCCCCCCCTCTCCTCCTCCTTTCTCCAGCTCCCTCCTTTACCTATCCTACCCCCCTCTATTTTCCTCTCCCCTCGGTTTTTCCCCACAAAGGGGGTTTTGGAGGTCAGACGGCAGTCGCTCCAGGAAAACCACAAACAGCCACAATATGGAACGGACCAACAACAGACTGGGTACGACTAGGGCGTCGCCGCATAACGACGCGCAGGCACATCGCCCTACGCCTGCGACAAGTGGGCAAGGGCTACCGTGTCAAGTACGGGCACGGTTAAAGACGCAAGTACCCAGACGAAAACTCCGCTTTGCAACATGGAATATTGGCTCTCTAACCGGACGATGCAGGGAGCTCGCAGATGTACTCATGAGACGTCGGGTCCAGTGTCCAGTGTGCTCCAGGAAACTCACTGGAAGGGCAATAAGTCCCGTAACATCGGACAGGGTTACCGGCTTATATACACTGGGTCACCTTCGGGTAGAAACGGTGTAGCGGTAGTGCTTTCTGAAGAGCTTCAGAATGGGCTCCTTGAAGTTGACCGTCGCTCCGACCGCTTGATGCGAGTGAGGGTACTGATTGAGGGCGTTATCACAAACTTAATCAGTGCCTATGCTCCCCAGGCGGGATGTAGCGCGGCCGAAAAGGAGACATTCTGGGAGCAGTATGAAGGGGTGCTACTTGTTGTGCCGTCTACCGAAGTGGTCTTAGTTGGGGGGGGATTTGAACGGGCACGTCGGTAAGGCTGCTGAGCCGTATGAACGTGTTCACGGGGGTTTTGGGCACGGTCTTCGCAATGCAGAGGGAGAAAACATTCTGAGAACCTGTATTGCGTCTGATCTGGCCGTCGTGAATACGTTCTTCCAAAAGAATTCTCAGCACCTTATCACGTATAAGAGCGGGTCCCACTCAACTCAAATAGACTACTTATTGACCAGACGGTGTCATATGGGCAGGGTAACTAACTGTAAGGTCATTCCAGGCGAAAGCCTATCGGCCCAACATCGTCTTCTTGTCATGGACTTTAACGTTACTCCGAAGAAGAAAGTAGCCGAGAAACGTAGGCCTCGGATCAAGTGGTGGTTGCTGAATGGACCGATGCAGACCAACTTCCTGGCAGAGGTGAAAAGTCACAATATTTCGACTGACACCGAGACTGCTCAGGATGCTTGGGATCGGACTCAGTCGGCAATCATTGCGGCGGGCAGGCAAGTTCTTGGCCTTTCTAGGGGAGGACGTGTCATCGACAAGGAGACATGGTGGTGGAATGACGAGGTGCAGGAGGTGACTCGTGAAAAGAAGGCTGCCTTTAAGAAGTGGCAGGAATCCAACTCTCCTAAAGACAGACTGGAGCACACAGTAGCTAAACGTGCCTGTAAAAGAGCTGTAGACAGAGCCCGCAGTGAAAGTTTGTCACCATTGTATGATAAACTTGAAACTGTGGAGGGGCAGAAGCTCATTTACAAACTGGCACGTTCCCGGGACAAAGTGACGCAAGATATCGCAAAATGTCTTTGCGTCAAAGATTCCCAGGGCACGCTGCTCTGTAGTCATGCCTCTGTGAAGGAGAGGTGGAGAAGCTACTTCCAGGAGTTGCTGAATACTCAGCACCCATGCAGTCTTCATCACGACCCACCGCCTAACCTCGGACTTATTGCCCCAATAACCCTTGACGAAACACGTAATTGCCTTCGACGCACGAAGAACGGAAAAGCGGTGGGACCTGACGACATTCCGATCGAAGCGTGGAAATCGTTGGGCTCTCTTGGTGTGCTCATGCTTACTGACCTTTTTAACCATATCTTGAACACTGGTAAGATGCCGCATCAGTGGCGGCTTAGCTTCATTACCCCTATTTACAAAGGAAGGGGCAGTGTTCAAGATTGTGGTAGTTATAGGGGCATTAAGCTTATGAGTCATACCATGAAGCTCTTCGAGCGCATGATCGACCTCAGGCTCCGCCGATAGTGTACTATCTCTGAGTCTCAATATGGATTTCAGCCAGGATCGGGCACCATAGACACCATTTTCGCCCTCAGAACTTTGATGGAGGCATACAGGGAAAAAAGGAGAGCTCTGCATGTGGCCTTTTTAGATCTGCAGAAGGCCTTTGACTGTGTGCCTCGTCAGTGTATCTGGTGGGCATTGCGATCCAAAGGGATCCCTGAGGCCTATATTGAGATTATCAGAGACATGTACCACGATTCCGCTTCTATGGTTAGGACTGCTGTTGGCGACACTAGACCCTTCCCGATTACAGTGGGGGTTCACCAGGGCTCGGCTCTTAGTCCGTTCTTATTCAATGTAGTGCTCGATACTGTCTCGGCTCACATCCAGGACCGGCCTCCATGCCTGATGATGTATGCCGACGACATAGCACTCATTGCCGAGAACCGACTGACGCTGGAGCGTAAAGTGAACCTCTGGAAGGGTACGCTTGAGAACGGCGGTCTTAAATTAAATGTGTCGAAGACAGAGTACATGGCCTGCGGGAGCCGGGACTCGAGCACCATCCTTATAGGTCCTGAGCCAGCCGTTAAGTCGGAGAAGTTCAGGTACCTTGGATCCGTTATGCACGAGTCTGGAGGCATCGATCACGATGTCCAAGGGCGGATAAGCGCTGCCTGGGCCAAATGGCGGGAGGTCACTGGTGTGGTCTGCGACCGCAGAATACCGCCCAAGCTCAAGGGGCCGATATACAAGAGCATCATCCGACCGGTTCTTTTATACGGCAGCGAATGTTGGCCGGCACTATCTCGGCACACTCAGGAGCTTCACGTCACGGAAATGAAGATGCTGAGGTGGATGTGCGGCGTAACGCGGTCTGACCGCATACGCAACACATTCATTCGAGGTAGTCTTGGGGTCCGTGATGTAGCGGATAAGCTCCAAGAGCGCCGCCTGAGATGGTTTGGCCACGTTACGCGCCGGCCTAAGAACTATGTCGGATGCAAGTGCCTTGCTATATCAGTTCCTGGAGTGAGACCTCCTGGACGCCCAAGGAAGCGCTGGCTGCATGTCGTGATGCAGGACATGAGAGCCAATGGTCTAACCACCGAGGACGCAAAAGACCGTGCAAAGTGGAGTAGGTTGAGTAGGAGGGCAGACCCTGGCAATAGCCGGGATTAATGCCAGGAGGAAGGAGAAGACTTTGTAAGATTAAAATAAAAATATATATAAATTGAAAATTAGTTTATTTAACACTATGTAAAATTCTAAACTCGGTATAACAAAGGCGTTACAAGTTCTTTTGTCTAGCGTTAAGCGCTATTCTTCCGGAAACCTTGAGATAAATGACTATTATTCTCCATCCGCCCACGTGATATTATATAGCAACATAATTTAATACTGTGAATTATCTTAATTGTACTTGCTATCTATATCATTATTAATATTATAAAGCTGATGAATTTCTTTGGTTGAATGCGCTTATCTCAGAAACTAATAGTTGGAATTGAAGAATTATTTTTGTGTTGAATAATCAATTTATCGAGCAAGGCTATACATTATAGGCTATACAATAATATTAATGTGGTGTCGTGGGACACCAGGTAGGAACGAAGTTCCTTCGGCTAATGTAGAATCGACACAAATTGCAAAAAAAGTCGTGCTCAATTTTATGTAGGTTTTCTTGATTTTTCTCTTAAATTTTGCTGATTAGTTTTTATTTAAGTACAAGAAAGTATTTTAGGAAATAATAAATTACTTAAAATAAAAAAACATCGTAATTCAAATTATCAACTAAAAAAAGAAAGAGGGAGAAAGAGAAAGGTATTATACACTACTCGTCTGTGTATGCGACTGTCGCGCATGCGCACGTCTCATTTAATGGTTTTATTCCACGCATTTTTCTTACGGTTTTCCTATCACATTTTTTTCAGTTCGGTCACGCAGCAAAATCCCTATCCCTTCCAAGCCTGCCGTAAGGAACTTCGTTCCAAAAAACCCACCTGCAGTTAGAATTACTTTGGACAGCGTGAAGGGTACACCGTGAAGCTAAAAAAAAGGTATATACCCTGATAGAAACAACCTTTATATATATTATCAATAGATATTCCAAATTTTGTATATATTGTTAATAGAGCACAAATAATTTGTCTGCAAATTGATATATTGATAGATATGATTGGAAATCATGATACTATTCACTACAGGAATGTGTTTATTTAGAATTTATGTTTCTCAGTCGGATTTACTTAAATAGAAATACCTAAATATATATTATTTTCTTTTTTTTTTCGCCTTTACTTACTTAAGTAATAATATTAAGTAAAAATATTACTTAAGTAAGTAAATTTGTCTGTGTAAGTCTTACTTAAAAAGTAAAGCGGTCTCAATCTCTTCCTGCAGTTATATGCACTTTCATTGGTTGGTTGGAAGAGATTTCTTATAGGAATAAGCCCACTATTGTTAACTAATCTTTTAATTTTGCATTACCTTTAGTTTTTTTAAGTACAATAAATAATATAATAATAAATATATAATGAAAATAGACTTAAAATATTAATTAAATAAATCTTTTAAAAAACAAGCGGTGTGTTATAGTAGATGTTGCTCTAACATGGAGAGTCAAATAAAAGCTTGTAAAAACGTATAATTGTTAACATTATTTAAAAAGTTACAACTTATTTCATGTTTTTTTTTATTAACATTATCATTATAAAGGTGTAACGTAAAAGGTCCTAAAATTTTTTACGATATTCTTCTATAGTCGCCCCCATATTTAATAGTCTAAGCCAGCCGTAATTGCTATACCTGGGAGCGACCTAGGCTTTATTATGATATGACGTTAGATCTTTAATGATTGTGATTAATATAATTAATTAGGGTCGCCAAAACAAGGTTAATGGAAAATAGGTAGTATAATTTTTTTTGTGCCTAATAATAATTATGCCTGTATGTATATGTACTTAAAAATATTTTTTGTAGTAGGTATTATAATGTTCATATATATATTTCAGTTTCACGCTGCATCCCTCATAGCACTAATTTCCTAACTTATATATGACGGATACTTATAAAAAACTTAAAAAAAATGTAAAAAAATCAAGTACCACATCTAAAACAACTCTGTATCACGCACACAGCAGGATAGACAGAGGGAACCTGGGAACCTAGTGTTAAGACACTCTGTTCCTCATTAGACATTACATGTTGAATGGCAGAGATCAACGTTACGCTTTGCCTCGTTACCAGAGCCAGGTGTAAATATGAAATATTTCATTCCCTCGAGTGATAATCGAAACCACAGTCTTAGAAGTCTGCGCGATGACGTTCACATTTAAACTTCTAAGTAAGCATTTTTTTCTCTAACCTTTCTTATCTTATTTTTTTAAACTCAATTCAAATAGGTATCAGTGTAAAACTTTGGCAAAAGGTTAAGGGAAGAAACGTCCAAAAATATTTAAGTAAACACAAAGATTCGAAATAAAGACTTTATTTACTTTATTTGAGTTCAAAATTCTATCTACAAGTTAGGTAGAAAGAGTTTGTTTAAGTACTTTGGGCTTACGAATTTCGCCGCACTTTTTATATACTTCCAACCTCCACCAAGTTGGAAGCTAATAAAGAAACTTCTATTGTAAACTTAGAAAACCTTAAGTTGTAGATCAAAAATGTATTTTTATTATTATGTTTCTCTGAAAGAATTCTCTGGTTCAAAAGATTCCGGTCGTTTGGAATGCTTGTGGGACACAGGTCTAACAAATTCAAATTCAATACTCTATTCAAATAGACTTTTGCAAGCACTTTTGGATCAACATGTAGGGCCCTTAGAAAATACAATTATATACTGCGATGCATCAGCCCGGATCCATTTCTGAGTAGCCTGGCCATGGTCAGGAGTGAAAATATAACAGACTAAAATGGGACTATGGATTGGATTTTGGATGGACTTTGCATAATTTTTTTAGAAACGTATAAGAATTTTGAAGGTAGAGGGATTTCAGCATGGGTGTGCCTCATGGATGAGAGCCATACGATCAGAGCGCTTTGGTTTAAAAGAAGTATTTTTATTTCCTGAGTGTGGAATAACACTTTAGAAATGTAAAAAAACTGTGGATCTTCGCCTTTTCAACAGTAATACCTAATCGTTTCGTTGTAATGTACCGGTATGTAAAGGAATGTGTCATACACAATTTTCTCACTAAAAGTTCTTTAAAAATATCTTTTTCTATAGAACTGAAAATATCCTCAAGCAATTTGTGTATCTTTGGATTAGTCAACTTAAAGTCCCTAGTTTGAATTACAAGCGCTAATAAATAAATTAAATCTATCTTTCCAGAAGTGGCGAGAGGTATTTACATAATTTGCAAGTGCTAAGTGCTTGAATTTACTCCGGGAACGCTATTCTGTCCCTGATTTGGTTAATCAACAGCTACTTAGCTTTGCTTTTTTGTATGTAATCAATAATATTTTATTTCTTCCATTTCAATAGCCACTTTTGTTAATTTGTTAATAATAAAAGAACTAAAGGGGAAATAATTGGTTTTTTTTAGCTTCAAGTTGTATGCCGCACATAGCAGAGTAGGCAGATGGAACCTGGGAACCTAGTGTTAAGACACTCCGTTCCCATCAAGACATTTCCGCCCACCTTCCACCGGATTCTGGAGGCATTGCGTGTTGAGTAGCGGAATTCGACGCCATCCTAATAATGAGCTTACAATAAATAAATCTGTAAGCGTGTAAGAAAAACAATTGACAGCACACAGAACCTAAAATAGGGTAATTATAGATTATAGGTTATCTTATTTGAACTACTAATAACATAGATTATAATTGTGATTATATTTGAACCTTAAGCCATTGTATTTAATATAACATTTATACTGTGTTATAAGGGAATCAACAAATTTAATCATCGACTTAAATATTATTTAATGCTTTTAAGCGTGACTCAGTTGATTCTCTTAAATTAATTAACAGCTTCCCCTTGGCTTGGCTTGTTGTTGGAATAATGTAATTGATAATATTTAAATGTTTACTGTTTGTATGAAAGCCTTTGACCTTTGTCGTTAAAATGAGATTTGGGTCTTTATTTCCATATTTACAAAGTAATTTAGTACAGTAGTTTATTTATGAAATATGATACTGCCATAATATAAGACAAGAACGGAAGGATTTGACACTATCTAACTTCATCTTTAATTGTTCGAAGAGAAGCTTTAGTACCTATGTTAAATTTAAGTAAAAAAATCACTATTTAAATCACTCTTTAGCAAAAACAGTACATCTTTCAAAATTGACCTAGAAAAAAAAACCTAAAAAACTTAAAAAAAAGATAAAAAGGAGTATCTTGGCGAGTCTTATCTATTCTACAGAATGGAAGTAGTTAGCTATAAGTTATTCGCGTCTCGTTGTGACCTTTTTACTATGCTGCGAAAGTGAAGTCGGTCGCGTTAATACTTAACACTGTTTTATAGAAGTACAAAAATAGATTTTTATTTCTGTATAAACTTTTTATATATTTTTTTTTTGCAGTTTTTTTCTTATTTTCACCTGTATTATTATTTATCTAGCTACAGTATTTATCTACAGAAGTGTAGACGAGTCGGGACCGTCCTGAAGTGAACTTTAGATGCCTGCACAAATTAGAGCAAGATTATGCATATATGCAATTAAGCATACATATGTTTATTATTTCTTAATTTCTCAGTATTAAGACAATATTTTAAATAATTTAAAAAAATCTTAATTTTAGTACAAATTACTGTACAACTCAAAATATTTTTTTGTTGTCTCTTATCAGTGAAATTCAGAGGCGGTTAGATTCAGCGTTGAAAAGGGCTTATATTTCTTATCTCACCGACCGTCTGGGGCAGAGAACAAAGTAGCTTATGAAGCCTCACCTTATGGAAAACATTTGTTTTTTTTTTATCTTCACGCACTTCTCTTCTCTCTTGTCATGATGCAGTAAAGCAGAAAGTGCAAAAATTTCATAGTTATTACTAGCTACGTTTAAGTTAAGTCAACAAGGAATAAAATTAAAAAAAAACTTACAAAAGTGTTATTGGACTCAAAAAAAATGCTATACGACCAAGAAAAAAAATATAAGTAATAGTCAATAATATCAGTTATTTAATAAAAGGATCCTTTATAAATTTTGCAGACTTATGAGCGTACAAACGAAGCTATAAAGAACGTACGTGCCCATATAAAATGAATATGGTGAAAATTATTTTATCATAACTAAGGTTAGTTTGCGGCAAGCTTCAACTTGTAATGAAAAAGATATGAAATTTTGGAAAATATTAGATCTAGTTTTCTTATATTTTTCAGTATTATTTTCACGATGAAGAGTTCTTAGATTACAAGTATTTTTTAAGGATAATAATTGGATTTCATAATTAAAGTACCGTGACAATCACTTTAATTGAGTAAGTTTTTTTTTCAACTTTACTCTTATAGTAGAGCAGGCCGAGAAAACTCAGTGGTCAGACACTCCGTTATCCATATTCCGCCTGAATTCAAGACTACCTGAAAGTGGCGGACTCAACGCCGCTTGCCAGAATAGGAAAACGTAAAAAGTTCTCCAAGGTAGGAACGAACCCACAACCATTATGTTTACAGTCAGATTCTCCAAAAAAAATATGTAATTTAGATATTATTCGCCCTTTTATTAACAAATTTTCAAGGAAGGAAGGAAGGAACGAAAATTTTTCAAGGAAGTCCAAATATTTTTTTCATTAATATCGTACATCTTACTTAATATGCTTCTCGGAATGTAAATGTTTGTATTAAGACAAACCAACTTGGCAACGAATAAAATTACTATGATATGATCTGCATGAGAATGTTCTGAGGGCAATTCTTGGAAATTCCCATTATTTTTTACTATCATCATATAATTAAGCGCGGTCTTGTTATCTATAATGAAAGAAATGTCAGTTCGGTACTGTAGAAGTAGTGTAATGCGAAGTTTAATAATAATTATGTACAATAGAGACCGTCGTGGCGTAGTAGCACAAGCGCGTAAACGCAATGGTTGTGCGTTCGACTCGCATTTGAGGGAATAAAATGTTTAATATTTTCATTTGCTTGCTCTGGTAACGAGGCAAGGCGCAGCGTTGAATTCCGCTACTTAACATGCAATGCTTCAAAATTTCAGCAGAAATTAATATAATTTAATTTTATAAACATAAAAAAGCAAAGAGTGATTAAAGGCGAAATGTCAAAATAAAAAAAAAATTATAAATAACACTTTCTATATCAATTTTTGCTGCAGATTCCTCTTAAAAAACTTCTATAAAAACTACTTTGTCGAATGATTGATTTGATCCCATATGACGTAGCTAAATGTAATGTCATACTGGGGCAGTTGGGATTTCATCTCCTCGCCACCCAACAGATTACCGGAAAAGAAAGATAACACAGCCACTACATTTCAGATTCTTTTTTTAGCTTTTTCGAAAGGAAGTGTCTCTACACTAAGTTCCCAGATTTCTTTGTCTACCTTGTTAGCTGCGGAATACAATGTGAAGTATTAATTATTTAATTTAAACTAATATCTAAATCTATTTTTAGTGTTGAAATACTCCGCTCCTCACTTGTCATTTAATTTCTGAGTGCGCATTGCTTGTCGAGTGGCAGAACTCAACGTCACCATAGCCATGAGCTGAAAATAAATAATATAATATAAACATTCCCCCAAATGGGGCTCGAACCCACATCCATTACGATTGCAGTAAAACGCTATATATGTATTTAATGAACCTTATACAAATATGTATGTTATATAACCAAGAAGGCATATAGGAAGGATTTGTTCTCATTAAACTTCTAAGCGACGTGGAAACTTATATGAAACTTCGAGTCTCATACTTAAGTGGAATCTGCGACGGAATTGTAACTTACAATAGATTTATGCTACGCTTGCACGTGCTTGTTATAGTTCAATAGCTTAGTGGTACTTGAGTTTAGTCTTAAAATAAAAACCAGCTTTAGCAGAACCTAGTGTTAAGACACTCCGTTCCCCAATTGCCGCCGAATTTTTCGAGGAATTGCGTGTTGAGTGGTGGAACTCAACGCCGGGCTCTCACTAGCCTATCTAGATATATTTTTTTTCTGGGCTGGACTTTACCTTTCAACAGATATATTATTTTTTAGATTTTTCGGGGCAATTTTTTGTTAGTAATCGTTAAAATTTTTGTATGACAGTCAAACCTGAGGTTACTACTGCACCACTAAGGCCTACATGCTGCTCTTTATTAAAATCAACCCCTAAACAGAATTAGAACCAACAACCAGGTAACTCAGAACGTAACGTAAAATATAAATAACTAAAACCGTTTTATTTTCAAAGCTAACAAAGTCAGTGTAAATTACAATGTGTAAAAGATTTTAAAATTTAAATCTCATAGTGATGGCAACATTGCGTAATCTACTGTGCTAATGAAACGGAATTATGTAACATACTGTATAACTAACCAGCTTATGTCGTTGATAGTGGTTTGATTTTTAATCTCTAGCACACACAGAAGGTGGTTATGTCGTACATATTTGTTTTTGTTTCTGTATGTCTGTCTGTGGCATTGTAGCTCCCAAATGGATGGACTGATTTTGGTTTAGTTTCTTTTGTTTGAAAGGCGGCTTAATCGAGAGTGTTCTTAGCCACGTTACAAAGAAAATATAGTAGCCGTTTGTAAATTATCAACTGTTTTCTAGTTGTTTTTTTGTGGTTCGGTTTTGTGGGGGTAATTTTTGTAATAGCAACAGTTGAGTACTTTCTGATGTGAGGAGGTTGGAGGGTCAAAGTCCGAATGGAAAATAATATTTTTAAACATATTTTCTTTAAATTTTGTCTAGACGAAACCGTAAATATAATTTAAAAATCTGTTATTTATATAATCTATATACATATATATTTTAGACCATAATTTTCATAGCCTTTATATTATAAAAAATGCATAACGAAACTATTCGTAGTTATTTGGCGGATTGAAGAAGCTCTACAATATCTAGATATATTATATGAAATGTATTCGTTGCTAAGAGACTGATAGACAAGGCACAGACAAACTACAGGTAATAGAAAGTTCTTACAATTCCAACGGGAACAGGAAGAAATGTAATTTTCCATTTTTCATTCTATATAAAACGCACAGTAAAAACATTTGTACTTATTACCGGAAGTAGGTACTGAAGAAAGTTCCGCATCATTCTTTTTATTATATAAAGTGGAGATACCTAGAGGATACCTACTTTTCTTGTCACTAAAACATAGTAAGCTTGGTAACTAACTGGTTCTCGCCGCCGGCCTGAGATGCAAATTTTCTCATCATCCCTAAATCTTCGTCTGCATAATGTAAATGTAAATTTATGTTTTTCGTCATAATATATATTTTTTTGTTTTTTTTTTAATGTTTCCTCCTAGTGTGTAAAGATAAAGAATTCATTTAATAATAAAATCGTGAATAATTTTTGTTAAAATTATACAGGTATTAATTGTGTAGGTTAGGGACCGTTGCGGTGCAATCGAACTGTAAACGTGACGTAGGTTCGATTCTCAGTCGGGAGAATATTTTTTTCTATTTTCTCGCTCCGGTAACAAGACAAAGCACGTCAGTGGGTTGGTTTCGGCGCATCGGGGGTGGATGGAGTGTCTTAACTCTATATTCCTTCTACTCATCCTACTATAGTCTGTACTGTATTCTACAAAGAATAGAGGAAGCTAAAACAAATGTAAATAATTTTAATTAATTTTTTTTTAGCGTCACGCTGTAGGCATCCCGTTCACAACATGGTAGGCAGAGGAAATCTAATGTTAAAACACTCCGTGGCCCATTTTCCGCCGAGCTTCAATATTTTTATAAATACGAATAAATATGTAATATTTACATTTTATTACTTAGGTGCTTGCATATTTCATAAATCTCCCTACAGAGATTAGTGAATAGCTGAATAGGTACACATATCTAAAAATTGCAGAAGTTAGAGTAAACGATCTTTTAATCAAAAAAGATCATTTCCATATGATTTATTTTTCAAAATTTTACACGCATCCAAGCATTTAGTTAAAATAAACTACTACAGTTCCAAAAATATAGAATATATATCGAAACATGTCAAACTCACAACCTCTTTTTTGGAAGTTAGTTAAAACATAATAAGATAAAGGAAATTTATGTGAAACTGTCTGCGTTATTAGCAATTATTTTCGGACTTATAAACATAACGGTGGAACTCTGTCAGCGAAACATGTGACAGACTCAATTTGCATTGTAATTACCAACTTGTATTTACTGGGCGGCCGAAAATAATTAACTTGTGACCTGTACCAAATTAATAACATTATAATGTTTAACTCAACAGAATGTATAAGCGGTGGTGGTATGGATCCAGGAGCTGGGTTCAGAATTTTAAGTCTTGTTTTTGAACGTGAAAAAGTAACCATAAAATGTTATATTCACGCTGTGTCGCGCTTATAGCAGATACTCGTTTTCCATGCACCATCTAATTTTCAAGACATTATTGATTGTTGGGTGGCGGAACATAACGCTGCGCTAAAATGAAAATAATTTATTTCCGCAAGCAGGCATCGAACTGATAGCCATCGCATTTACAGTTACACGCCGTGCCTTTATTTTTTGTCTTTATTAATCATATTTAAAAAACCTTCATAATTAGGTCTTCCAGCTACTAGTCATTTCTTTCTTCTTAAGCCTCTTACAAGTTCCTTTGAAATATTTTTAGATATCGATAGTTTGAAGAGCATCTGAATACACTCGTATACTTGAAGTGTACTATAAAAGTGGGCTACTATAACCTTTGTTGATATCTTTGGACCGAACCGGGAAAAAGATTGAACTTCCTGCCCTACATAAAATATTTGAATGAATGCTAAATTTGAATATTTACACAAAAAGAAAAAATTCATATTTAAAATATTTTATAATTCTTACTTAATTAACTTCTTGTATTTTTTAGAATATAGATATATATATATATATATATATATATATCTATATTACTAAAATATATATATATATATATATATATATATGTATACACATTATGTTGTCAGTAGTAAGCTTGTACAGCTCTTTAACCGATTTCTGTAAGAAAAGGAGGTTATCGATTGGAATGCATTTTTTTTTCTGGTTTCAACTAATTCTGGAAACTATATAAATTGTAAATTTCACCGAATAATTGAGGTCATTGCGTTGTGGTGCAGGGCCAGGACAAGCGAGCACCTATATGGGTTATGGGTTCGATTACCATTAGGGGGAATGAAATGTTTAATGAAGAGTAATGAACGGTAATGTCTTAATGGGAACGCAGTGTCTTAGCAGTCTAAACCGTGTTTGGGTCGCTAGTCTTTGATAATTTACTTATTATTTTATTACCTTTATAAGTAGTGTATAAACAATAGATAACGTTTAAAATATTTTACAGCCTCGTAAAAATGTAATATTAAAATTGTAATTAAAATAAAAAAGAATAGCTAAAACCAGATAGATTTTGGTTCAATAACATTGTACAATTTTCGTTCACTTAAAAAATGTTTCTTATAGCGTGACATAGCATCGCATTGTGTCTAAAAGGAGGAGAGTGAAGGAGTGAAAAATTAAAAATAAACCTAATTGTAATTTCCTTTTACCTATAAATGTAATTTTTTACTTACTTATCAAGACTATTTATCTACCAAGACGATGACTTCTAGCTTAACAATATAAAAAAAACTCAATAACTCAGGTACTGTGTGAACACATCGCCGAACTAAATTACCCATTTATAATAACCATCTTCGACGCCCGCATACAAATTGTTTTCCAATAATTGTTAATTTACTTACTCTAGAGGTAATGCGGGAAAAATGTACTGGAATAACTATACAGGTCTCTCATTTTTTTTATGGCACTAAAATTTGAGATGAAATTATACGGGTCAAAGCGTGAGGCTGTCACGTTGTTTTCTTCATACCATGGTAGACAGAGACCGTTTCCCACTTTCTTCCTATCTTCTTCCTTCCTTCCTTCTTCTGTCTACATAATAATATCTGTAATAATTTATCATAGTTTTATGATATTATACAATATACGATATTATACGTAAAATAGTAAAAAAAAAATGTAAAATTACTTTTTAACAACAAGTAACAAAAGTTGCTTTAAGAGCGTCAAGAATAAAGCTATTTAAAATTAACTTCGAAGGTAGGAGCTAAATTTGCTAAGTAGATAACGTAGTAATATATCAAAAGAAAGGAAGTTTAGCGTCTAAAATAAGAACATAATTTATAACAGCGTCACGCTGTATCCCGCATATAGCAGGAAGAGGGAACCTAATGTGAAGATAATCTTCTTCACTTTAAGTCCAATTTTTCGAGATAGAAAATTTACACACACGTAATGTCCTATAATATAAAATATATAAATATCAACAATATATTAAATTTATAATATTTTATATTTAGTTTAGAAAATAAACAAACTTACGATTTTCTTGTAACATTTATAACATAGACAAAGTGCCATTAAGCAGCTACATTTCATAAAAACACACACTGCCACTGCCTGGAGTTCATTCTTAAGCGTTTGCACCATTGACTTTAGAGCCCTTTCTTTGCCGTTTAAAATATAGTTTATTTTAACTTTAATATTCTTTTATTCTTCAACTATTTATTCTACATAGTAGTTTTACATCGAGTGCTTCGCTTGAATAAACTACGAAACTTCGTGCAAAAGATATTTTGTATTCGATTTTTATTTTATTTCAAATAAAAAAAAAACAGAGACATCATCAGGCGACATTTAGGACCTAACGTCGAGATGGTAATAAGTAAATTGCTGATGTTTAAAACAAATTACCTTGCTTAACTCTATAACCTGAATTCCACTGCGAAAGGGAAATGATCGGGTAATATTTAGAACAGACTTCTTTTAATTATAATAGGTTTACATTCCCAGCAAATCTAAAATACACAACAAAGAGTTGTTTATATTATAATTGCTTCTCTAGAACTAAGCGAATTCATTTCAACTCTTCTAATAGGCTTCTAAAATATTATCATTTTAAAGAGACTATATTAAAAAATAATACATAAAAAAATTAAGTATCAGGCGATTACGAACCAAATGCTTTATATTGATATAACTTTTTTATTTACGTAGTGATTGAAACAATAGTGAAAAGTAAATTTTAATCGGTTATTAAAGTTTTATCGGTTATGCAATTTTTGACATTAGCGTGCAGAAACAAACAGATGAACAAATAAAATATTAAAAAGTATCAGGACCAGAGGGTCCTCCAGATGGAGGTCACTTATGAAGAGATAGAGTTTTTAGAGTTTGAACTCTGATACTTGCATATCTATCTATATATATATAAAATCGAAAGGTCACTCACTCATCACGAAATCTCAGAAACTACATGTGCTAGGAATCTGAAATTTTGCATTGGAGTTAGTTATAGGACGTAGGTGCTCGCTAAGACGGGAATTTGCAATATTCGATTTCTAAGGGGTTGTTTTTGGGGTCGAAAGTTTGTATGAAACGTCGTTACTACAAATGCTAGGAGTCCCAAATTTTGCATAGACGTCAGTAGGACGTAGTCATGGAGACAGAAATTAATAATAACATACCTACTTCACGTGGGTGAAACCGCGAGCGGGCCGCTAGTAGTTTATATATTTTAATGCGGACATAGTGAAAGCATTTTGTTGTCGACTTTCCGCCACTTAAATGTCACAATGCAACATCAGTATTATGTTTATCTTCATCATCATCATCATCAGCCTCTCCTCGTCCACTGCAGGACATAGGCGTCTCCAATGGCACGCCTCTGAGCTCAATCTTGAGCTGATCAATCAATCTTAGTAGAACAGAAATATAAATATAGAGTGGAGATCGTATATACAGCCAGAAATTGCCCCATTTTGCCGTGATAGCTTCTAATACAGCTATAACGTGATGTATAAAAAGAACATATCGACTGGTATTTCGTAATAGCAGCAACTACATACGTGCTCAAATACATCTAAGTTTTTCGTTTATATTTTCCACTACAAAGTAAGAGTTCCACATGGGCCATGAATCATGTTTTTAATAATAATCTTATGCAAGCCAGAATCTACTCGTACATAAAAAAAAATCAGCTTCACAATGTATCCCGCACACAGCAGAGCTAACCAGATGCAGAGGCAGAGCTAACCTAATGTATTAAACATTCCGTTGCCCACTTTTCGCCGAATTCTGGAGGCATTGGTAAAAACAACAAGGCAAAGCGTGGCATTAAATTCCATCACTCAACACGCAATGCTTTGAGAATTCGGCGGAAAGTACGGAACGGAGTGCCTTAACAACAGGTTCCCAGATTCGCTCTGACAGCACTGCCATATGCGAGTTACAGGGTGAAACTAAAAAAAAGAAATTGCACTCTACAATTTCAAAACTCTTGCTATTTAGTTTCAAATAAAAAAAATATCTTACATAAATTAAGCCATAATATTATGTTACGTAAAAAGCGATGCCAGTAATTCCAATGAGAGGTTTCACATAGCTTATCTAAATATAATAATAATCTTGAAAATGCGAAACTATTCAGAATATTCTTATTAGAATGTTTTGAAATGCCTTAGTTGGATAGCTTAGCGCTTTACCCCAGATAGCAGGATAGACTAGTGTCAAGACATTATATACTCTACGTTCCTTCTGAAATTGAGACATCGCATATAGAGCGGCGGAACTCAACGCTGTAATAAGATATTAACAGAGAGGAGACATTAGTCGAACCCACAACTACCGCGGTTACAGTCAAACTACGAGTTGATGGTCTGAAATATCTTAGTGTATAAAGTAAGTTATAGTAATAAAGTAACTTATTTTATTACTTAGTATTTTAATAAATTCTGTTCTGTAATTATTCTGATTATTCTGATAAACATTTCTTAAACAAATTGTACTCTGTTTTAAAATTTAAAACGTTTCTGTATATAATAGTAGCTTGTAATGCTTAAATGCCGTTAAAAGTTTATTATAAACATTTTTCTATATAAGATTTAGAGAGGATTCACCTTTAGTCCGTCACAGTTCGTTTTTGGTATGATCTCATAATTTTGTATAGGAAATTGGCCAGAATAATAGTACGCATGCTCTCATTGTTTCTCATATAGGAATATTTTAAACAGACTGAGTTCAGAGAGAGAACAAACCTTAACTGACACTAGTGAGAAAATTCTCCAGTGAAAAGTTATTAGGCTATAGAAGAATAGTACAGTGATGAGTTCAATCCCTGTTCGGGAAATTAATAATTTGCTGATATACGGGAAATTAATAATTTTCATGTCCCTACTGATATTGTAAACCTGATAAATTTGTTTGGTTGAACGCACTAAGCTTAGGAACCACCGATTAGAATTCAATAATTCCTCTTGTGTTAGATTAGATAATCCATGTATCGAGGCTATGTGCTATAATTACATCACTTTAATCGTTTTAATGTAACCCAGTGCACTGGTTAGAAGCATTTCGAAGACTTGGAATGTTCAATATGTCACACATAATATATATCAGCTTCACGCTGTATCCCGCACACAGCAGGATAGGCAGAGGGAAGGAAGGAAGGGAAGCCACTCCGCTCTCGACACCAGAACGAAGGAATGAAAATATGAATGTAAATAAATATGTTATTTTCTCAAGGATCGAACCCACAACCGTAGCGTTACTGTATTAAAACGCGGCGTTGAAATCCGCCACTTAATGTACGATATCTTGAACCATCAGCTACCAAAAAAAAATTATAATTTTTACAATATAAATTCTTTTAGAATCGATTTACATATTTTAATATTTAAATTGTAAAACTTCAGTACATTAAAGACATCTTTATATTTCTTACTCCGACTCTTATATCTCGAGTGTAGTGTATTTTTGCAGGTGTTCCAAAGAAAATCGTCAATATTCACATACTTTACATAATTTAAGTAGCTCATAAAATGTCTGTCTAATGTATATATGTAGATGAGTGTGAGTTCAATTCTTTTAAGGGCATTCTTTGGTTATATTTTCAATTCATACTAATACTAGCGGACGCGCGCAGCTTCGCTTGCGTATTTAGGGGTAAATTCTAATAAACCATGAAACACGTGTTCAGTGAAATATTTTTAAGAGTCTAAATTTCAAATTTTATAAGAATCGGTGCCGATTTAATTTTTACAAACTTTCAACCCCTAGTTTACCCCTTGAGGGTTAAAATTTTTCAAAATCCCTTCTTAGTGGATGTCCAGATTACGAAAGTAAACAAATCTGTGCAAATTTCACGTTTCTACCATCAACAGTTACGGCTGTGCGTGCGTTTTACCTCAGTCAGTGAGGACAAGTCCTTTTATATATATATAGATAATAAAGCGGAAGAGTTTGTCTGTACTAAACTGAACTAGTTTATTATACTCGTAGCTGTAATACAGACTAATATATTCTACAAACAAACTAATAAACTTAACAAAACAAAGGCCATTTCAAGTGTGAGCTATATTTAACTTTTATTAACGCACCCTTTGTCAGTATGGCGCGAACATTTTTTAGCGAACTTGTTAATTTAGTACCGACGGTCGAGGCTGGGAACGTATCGAGCTTATTGATAGCCTATCTGTTCTGAAAATTAATTGCTAGGGAAAAAAAGGTATTGAATGATCATAGAAATTTATTTCCACCTTTAATTTAATATGTGTTTGTAAATCCAGGTATATTTTAAATTGGTTTCAAGGCTTATTAGGTATGGGGTTTTTTTATATATATCTAGCTTAGGTATCAGTGGGTAGGTAAAAATGATTTAATTTTTACCTTTTTAGGGTTCCGTACCTTAAAAAATTAAACCCTTATAGGACTAGTTTGTTATCTGTTAATTCATGTAAAAAAACCTTGAATTGGTGACCATAATATGTGTAAGGATAAAGATAAAAAATATATATAAAGCAGTTGACCAAGTTAGCTTCACGCTGTATCCCGCACACCGGAGGGTAGGCAGAGGGAACCTAGTGTTAAGACACTCCGTTTCCCACTTTCCACTCCACTGTCGTTGAATAGCGGAACTCAATGCCGCTCTTGACCTTGAGACCAGAGCAGGATCAATTATTTTTTTAATTTCTCGATTAGGGATCGTACCCACAACCATCGCGTTACACCCTTGTGCCGCTGTGCCGTGACGGTCTCATTTAAGTTAATATAAAGCAGTTGAGTGTATAATATACAGTACTTGACGACTTCCTTTGATTTACTTTGAGCCTAGACAATTTACAATCTCGAAATTTAGTTTACATGTAATTATAATGAGAGGGATATAGGATACGTCAGTGATATGGATCTGACGAAATTGGATTCTGGCTAAATAATAATATCTTTTGTTCACTGTAGTTTCGCTTTCAAAGGAATTGTTTATGTTTAAGTTTGTTCCATAGATAAATATTAATTTATATTTTTTCCATAGATAAATATTAATTTATTTTAGATAAATATTAAGACAAGAAAAAAAGAAATACAAGTGCAATAATCTATAAAAAAATCTTTAATTCTTTTGTCTTCACATTTTGTGTGTGTTTCTTACTTTAATACTGATTGGGTATATAAAACCTGGAGTTTAAATTTTATTTTGGATTTTTAATTTGTTCTTTTGTGTGAATTTTAGCATGTACAATATAATATTTCGTTTTCTCCTGTTCCTGTACGAATATCGAGGAATTTTACTGCTCCTATACACTCTCCAAGGAACCTACATGATATATTTTAGTGTCTACGCCGCTTAGTTTGTCTGTCTCTCGGTCATTCTGTATTGGAACGGAATTGCTTCTATGTAGGTACAGCGAGTTACTTTTTCAACGCCATAATTTTCTAGCCTTTTATTTAATATCAAAATATTATATTAAATTTATTACACGTTGTAGGAATTATACCCGTTGTTAAACATCCCAACTGGGTCGCTGCCAACTAAAAAGAGAAAAACATTTGGTGCCAACTTGCAAGAATCTATGCTCAAAATGGTAATTCATCCGGACTCGTACAACATGTTCGAATAACGTGTTCAAATTAAAATTTTATAAGAATTTCCTGTGGGGATAACCTAATTTCTGTTTTTAATGTTAACATTTTTTAAAGAAAACCTTTTGATTATAAAAAAAGTTCCTGTAGCTTTACGCTGTACCTGGCATATAGTAGGGTAGGCGGAGAGAATCTAGTGATAAGACATTCCGTTTCCCACGCACTGCCTTATTTTTGAGACATTGCGTGTTGAGTGGCGGAGTTTTAGCCAAATTGGGAAATCAATAGTCCACAGGGGCGAATCCGTGGTTCGGTGGATCACTTACGTATTTTAATATGTAATAGTGTAAAAGAGTGAAACCTTTTTATATTTCGATATAATCAAATTAATTGTAAACGAGATGTTTGTGGGATCGTTCCCCACAAAGGAGAGTTAATTATTTTTAATATTCCACTCTAGGGGGGTTGAGTTTCGCCGCTTCGTCTGGAAAGCTGAAAACAGAGTATGCTATTAGTTTGTCCTTCCTTATCATGATATGCGAGTTAAGCTGAAAATAAATATAGGTCATAAATACAAACTTGAATTTCTTCCAAATATTAAAATTATAACCGTTATGTTTGATAACTTACTGAAAATTCACTGAAAACAGTTAGTTAAATGGCGGGAGTAACGATTCGAACTATCCGTTAACGAGTCCATTGTGGGCGCAAGGATCCAGGTGCTTTAGTTGAAAACATTGAACAACTTGTGTAATAGTTGATTGACTTTTGTTCTCTTATCGGTTTCTGTAGGAATGAATATGCAATTATTATTCTTACTAAAAAGTTCTTTCGTACTAAAATTTATTATATTCTGTCTGTAATAAAATTTCGTCTTCTTGTACGTTTTCTTTCGAGTTTTTTAATTTTTATTACAACTTATATTCCACAATCGGCGGAAAAAGCTGGGAGAGTTTAGTTTTAATGTATTTTGACAATATATATTAAACCATTGTACAGATCGTGCGGAAAATATTGTGGGAAAACGGAATATTTTAACACTAAGCGTGAACCTGATAAGGATTGACATGAACGGAAATCGAACCTAGTTTGATCGTTTCATACTATTAAAAAGATCTCAATTAGAAACTCCATTAGAAACTTAATGCATGAATTAACACTATTCAAATTGTAAATTGTGTCGTCTAAGTTGAATAAGGCAGTGTGTGCGAAATAATTTAATGAATACTAACTTACTTTAGAAATCTAACATGTATGCTGTTTATTTAGCAATTTCATAAGGAGGTGAACTAAATTTGTATTGAATTTCGTCATATTTTAATGAAGTTTTATTAACGAACTCTCAATAAGAACCTAAAAGTAAATGTATTTAAAGAAAATATATATTAGTAGAAAACATATATGTAGACTAACTTTTAATTACTGCTTTGCCTGCATGACACAATGTCACATTTTAAGTGTTCATGGCAATATGCCCCTGGGCCACGAGGGCCTCTCATATTGATGCCCAAAAAAATATTTCTGATCATAAAATTTTACTCCTTTAACGTATTAAATAAACTTTCATATTGAAATAAGAATAAAAAAAACGAAGTAAACATTACATTTTATCTGTTCATAAATTTCCTTATTTTGGCTTACAACAGGATTTTTATGAAGATTGTATCCAAATAACGAAAATAAGTAAAATTTGCTTTTAAATTTATAGCATCGGAGTTCTGTACGTTACAAAGGTTGGGTAATTCAGAACATATGGGCGTAATTATATGTCTCATAGTTGATAAAGTATTCTTTGTAAATGTCGCATATAAAAACGAAAAAAACTTGATAATAATGTTTTACTTTTTTATAGAAATATGATTTTATTCTATAAGCAATTAAAAACTTTTAATTGACTGAGCTATTTTTCATTTCTTCGTTCTGGTAAAAAGACAAAAAGTAGCGTTTGCATGTCATGTCAGCTGCACGCTGTATCACCAGGGTAGGGCAGAACATAGTGTTAAGATACTCCGTTTCCCCCACTTTTCGCCGAATTCTAGAGACATTGTGTGTTGAGTGGCGGAACTTAACACCGTAGAAGTAGCGTTTGCGCTGGTAAAAAACAGAAAAGGTGACAGTGACGCCACATAACATTTTCGAAAGTTAGTCGGTGAGTATCGTATGAAGGATCTTCTAGCTCCAGGTTCCCTCCTTGTCATTTGCAGCATTATTATAAAAATTATAGACCACATGGGCGAAGCCACGAGCGGAGCACTAGTATATGTATTTACTTAGAACAAAATACAAATTAGTATATAAAGAGACCTGAAAGAATACATTCCGTTACTGTTATTATCACATTATTTATAGGATTAAGTTCAACTTTGCTATTACGTTTCTATACAAAGCAGCAAAGTAAAAACTTTATCCAATGGACATTGAAAAGTTTTTACAAAAAACTTGTTCTAGTTCGTTATACAATATTTTTATTCTTTTAAATATTTTTTATAAATATGATGTATGTGCATTTATTTATATGTTACTTTCTTTGTTATTCTAAAAATTAGTTAATTTTCTGTGGTTTGTCCCTATAATACCATTAGTTCTTAGGGTTACATACCGAAAGGGTAAAATGGGACGACATTACTGAGAGTCTGTTGTCTGTCTGTCCGTCTGTCATCAGGCCTTATCTTATGAAACGTAATAGTTACACAGTTGAAATTTTCATAGATGATGCACTTATGTTAACAAATACTAAAAAATAGAATAATATATTTTTTTTATAATAATGATATGAAACCATTCGCGCACGAGTCCGATTCTCATCTAGGTTCCCTGTGACGACTGTGCTATACAGTGAAAAATGCGAATCTCCTTTTAATTGTTTTACGGCAAAAGAGCGTAACTTTTAAATTATTTTTCATTTGAACTGTCGCAAGCGTAATTAGTGTGACATAGTATAGTTAGTATATAATTCTTGACACTTGTGTGTTTTCTTCTTGGCTTGCTCTTTATTTTTACTACTTTATATTATTTATATTTATAAGGGCGTTCGTTGTGGCATAGCGGTATCATGTCACAGTAAACGTGGGGCTCGTGGGTTCCATTTCTACTCGGGAGAATGAATTAGTTTCATTTTACTCGCTCTGGTAACAAGATAAAGCGCGGTGTTGAATTCTGTCAGCTAATATATTTAATTTTTTTAGCTTCAGTGTATTCCGGTCGTGACAGGGTAGGCTTTATATAGGTCCCATTCGGACACTTCGGCCCCCCATTTTTAGGATTTTTTTTCTAGTTATTATTGTTATTTGATCTCAAATAAAATAATTTTTCGTAAAATCAATTTTTTATAATGAAGCCTTGAAGGTCAGTGGGCAACAAAGTCATGAGTATGAAAGTTGAAGAGACGTGGAATTACATTTTCCCTTTTAGCCTTTGAACTGTGAAAATAAATATAAAGTAATATTACTGTAGTGTGATTATTTTGTGTTAATAAATATGTAATGGTTGGCGTTAAGCTGCGCAACTCAACACATAATATCTAGAATTCAGGTGGAAAAGAGAGAAAGGAGTGGTACGACACTTTTCACTATTCGTTTACCTTTAAATGGCACAGAGTTAAGGAAAAAGTATAATTACTTTTTAATTGGGCATAAACGAATGTATAATAAATAAATAAATTATTTATTTGGAACTAACAATAATACCGTTTAGCAGGGTACTCCTATGGAACCTCGTGTTGGACCATTCGTATCCCACTTAACATCCAACCGCGCCGCGCTTTATATTTTTATCTAGATGACCTGGGGAAATGAAAATAATTTAAATATAATTACTTCCTCAAGTAAGAATCGAATGCACGACCATCGCATCTAAAGTCGTAAGCTGTCACTGTGCGCCGATCATAGTTTGAAACTTACAAATGAAATGTACATTTAGCAAAGATTCATATCTGTAGGTACACACATATATCTATTTTAATTCCAGTTTTAAAAGCTTCTATACTTTCATATGCCCTTGGGACTGAGATATCCACAGCTATCATTTCGTAGAAACACTGTTTAGGGGGAAAAATATTGTTTATTTTTAATATTCATATGCTAATAAGAGATTTTAAAATTATGGTTGTTACTTTAAAGACGACGGTTGTGAATTCGATTTTCAGGGTAATTAATTATTTACATTCCCTTGCTTTGGTAACAAAATAAAGCTTGGTGTTGAGTTCCACCACTCAACAGAAATGTCTCAAAAACTAAACGCAGTGTCTTGACACTATGTCCCATCTGTATTCCCACCTGTTACATTCAAAATACAGCGTGAAGCTAAACATAAATATTGTGAGCGAAGCGAATAAGAGGCGAATACACAAATAGATACAATAAAAAAGAAGAACTGGCAATTGCGATATAATAATCGTTTCTTGCATTTAAATAACTGGCTTAATTCTCTAATTAACAATTACACTAATGTTGTACTTAGCTCTACGCTTGCTTATAACGTACTAAAATTGGAAAATACTTTTTTACAGATTAAAATTGAAAAAAGATTTCCTACGAAAGGTGAGTTGCTCTTTAATTATTTTATATTAGATTAATAATTTAGTTAGGCCTGTCGTGTGATTACAAACGCGATAGGCTGTGGGTTCGATTCCCACTCGAGTTATGAAATATTTATCTATACCTCGCAATACCTCCAGAATTCGGCGGAAAGTGAGGAATGGAGTGTTTTATTACTAGGTTCCCTCTGCCTACGCTACTGTGTGCGGTATACATCGTGAAACTGATTTAATTTTTGATTAATTTAATTACATCAAATTCAAGGTCGGGAACAACAGTGTCTAAAAGGGAACGGAGTGCCTTAATATTAGGTTCTCCGGTTCCCTAAAAATAAAGCTAAAAATAAACTTAGTTTCATGTCATCGTGGTGCGCTGGAATAAAATCTGACTGTAAGCGAGGTATTTATGGATTCGATCCCAACTGACAGAATTGAGGCAAGGAATACGGAGGACTAGTCTTAACACTAGATTCTCTTTGCCTACTTTGCTATAAAATATGCAAGTGAACTGCTCTTTTCGACGATGATTTTTTTTTGTGATATAATTGTACCTAACTCCGCCGATATAACAATATGTTGCGTATATTTCAGAAACATTATGAAGAATTTTCCTTGGTAAAGGAAGAAAATATATGCGAGACATTTTAATATTCGCCTCTTGTAAATGTAGCCCCTACTTTGGATGTCTTTCTCTTTCTTTATAGAGGTATTTCTCACAAAAATAAAAATGTAAGTAATAATTAATCATTTCTTGTAATAAATTCTAACAATCTTACAGACATTATTATATTAGATACTAATATCGATATATTTTAAACAATAGTCATGATTAACTTTTTCGCCACTTTTTATACCGTACTATTTAAATTGGCGTGATGATGCTTGGTTCGAGTAGGAATCGAACCCACATTCTGTCAGGTTTACAATCGTATGCTTGTGCTCTTAGGCTACGATTGGCCTCAAAGTCACTAAGTAATAAAACAATTGTATATAACGATATGTAATTTATCTGAAGTGTTGGGTATGGTAAATTTAAACGTATCTAAATTTCTTTCAATTTTATTTTAAAGATATCTTTCCTTTAATATTATCCTAAAATTAAATATCAATAAAAATACTTTTTGTAAACGAGCCTTTATTCAAAAGGTAACTAAAAATTCATATTTTTGTAAAATTGGAAAATCTTTTCCTTTAAAAGTTTTAAATTCTCTGTTTTTATATATGTACTAAAAGCTTTTGCAATTTTGCAAAACACCATTGGAGATTTAAATTTTAAATTCCTATATTTATTTCTTTCATTTTAAAGGAAGTATTATTATTATTTATCAAAAAATTCAATTTCGTTATATGTTACAAATAGTAGAGGTACCCGTTTTAACGGGTTACCAAGCTGTCATCGTATAAAAGGATAAAATACAGTTTCATGTCATCTCTTCCGCTTTATATAGAATAGATTAAAAATAAAATTTCAATCTAATTTTACTGTTTAGAAAACAAATCTTTTTTTAGCTTCACACTGTATTCTGCACATAGCGGGGTAGATAGAGGGAACCTAGTGTTAAGACACTCCGTTCTCCATTTTCTGCCGAACTCTAGGGGCATTTCGTGTTGAGTGACTGAACTCAACGCCGCGCTTTGCCTCGACACCAGAGCAAAGAAATGGAAATATAAACGTAAATAAGTATTTCACTTTCTCGAGTGGGGATCGAACCCATAACCGTCACGTTACAGTCACACCCTTAATTATTGTTAATAGAAACCTATTGTTAGAATACTTGATAAGTAGGCTATCCAACACCAATATATTGTTTCAATTTAAACCAGCATTTGCTGAAATTAGAGCATCCCTTTAAATAATAGTATACATGTATGAACATATACATATACAACTATTCTATAAATTTATATTTAAGGTAAATATAAATTAACTTAGTAACAAAATTTCCAAATCCTGTACTTGGACGTAGGAGGATAGTTCCAGACAGAGGGTCGTCGTGACCCAAATGTTATGTTCTTTGATAAATTTATTTAGAACATTTTCTACGAAATCGTATAAACTGTCCATTAAAGTCAGTCAACGTTTATAATTTACTTTTACTATAATATTATGAGAATTTTTTTTATAATTAAGTTCGCTTATCGTTTATTTAGCAAAATTTTAGTAATGTAATATGCCTTAATATACTTAAAAGAACTTAGTTTCTTAGAAAAGTTAATATCTAAGAAAATTATGGACAGTCTACTCTAAAATTGAACTCACAAACACTTACAAATAAAATAATTACACACAGTTTCTCATTGGTCACGTAGACGTCACAGCAAAAAATAGCATCAGCAAAAAATGTAATATATTAAAATAAATCGTTTCGATCAACGACAAAAAAGGATTATTTATTTATTATTTGTTATATTTATATCCTGACGCAATTTTTTATTTTTGATCACCTTATTTGTTATTCATTTTTGTAAGTTCAGTTTTAGAGTCGATAATCTATATATCTTCATAAATAGATATAAGAAAAGAAAATAGTCAGATACGCTAAGTTTTGGGTCAAAAAAATCTAATACAATATAATAATTTAAATATTTTCATTGGTCTCGAGGACGACACGACAATGGGAAAAAAATAAAATAAAAATCACAGTTCTTACAATATTACAGATATTCTATCTATATATATAAAATCGAAAGGTCACTCACTCATCACGAAATCTCAGAAACTACATGTGCTAGAAATTTCAAATTTTGCATAGGAGTTATTTATAGGACGTAGGTGCTTGCTAAGACGGGAATTTGCAATATTCGACTTCTAAGGGGTTGTTTTTGGGGTCGAAAGTTTGTATGAAACTTCGTTACTACAAATGCTAGGAGTCTCAAATTTTGCATAGACGTCACTAGGACGTAGCCATGGAGACAGAAATTAATTATAACATAGTTCACGCGGGTAAAACCGCGAGCGGGCCGCTAGTCTATATATATAAAAGGACTTGTCCTCACTGACTGAGGTAAGACGCACGCACAGCCGTAACCGCTGATGGTAGAAACGTGGAATTTGGACAGATGTTTACTTTCGTAATCTGAACATCCACTAAGAAGGGATTTTAAAAAATTTTAACCCTAAAGGGGTGAAATAGGGGTTGAAAGTTTGTATGGAAAAAAAATTAAATCTGCACCGATTTTTATAAAATTGTAAATTTAGACTCTTAAAAATATTTAATTGAATACGTGTTTCACGGTTTTTTAGAATTTACCCCCTAAGGGTGCCAATAAGGGGTTGAAAGCTTGTATGGAAAAATGTTTAAATCGCCACCGATTTTTATAAAATTTGAAATTTAGACTCTTAAAATATTTAATTGAACATGTGTTTCATGGTTTTCTAGAATTCACCCCCTAATGGTGCAAATAAGGGGTTGAAAGTTTGTTTGGAAAAATCTTTAAAACGCCACAGATTTTTATAAAATTTGAAATTTAGACTCTTAAAAATATTTCATTGAACACATGTTTCATAGTTTATTAGAATTCACCCCTAAATACACAAGCGAAGCTGCGCGCGTTCGCTAGTATTATATAATATTCTTTGTACTTTTGTAGATTATTCTTGAATTACATATAAATAAATCTTTCAAACTTAATATGTTTAAGGATTTAAATTAAACATACGATAGCTGGTAGCTTGTAAGAAACTTTCTTTGATCTATAGACGTAACACGTCCGATAGTAATCAAGATTTAATCTTCTTTCTTAAAGCTAAAAGTTGATAAAGTTTTGAGATCTAGGATAACTTTGCTATTGCAACTTGGTAGCGAGTTAAAATTTATTCTGTGAGTGGAATTTATTTACTCTTTTAGATATTTTTTTATGTACTATACATAGTTATTTTTACCTGGGCCCTTCTTTGCAAATTAAACTTACAACCGTCGCGCTTACAGCCAGACGGTAGAGTGACTGTGTAAATTTAAACGTATACAAATATTTAGATCCTATTGGTATGTTACTATTGAAATAATATTGTACTTCGTTACTCTAATATTACAGGATAAATTTGGGATTTCATGCATAATTTAGCAGTAACTAACGGCCGTTTAGTTGGAAATCAAAATAATTTCAACCCATGCTGGGACTAATACAATAATGATTGAATTTAATTTCGATATACAAGTTGAGATTACAAACAAATATACATACTTATAAAGTATAGTATATACTTTTAACATAGACGAAAATTCGATTTTAAAAAGAAATGAAACAGGAGTTGAAAAAATTACATTTGCATAAATGTTTCACACGGATTATCAAGACTTACTACCAAAATCTTTGATTCCACTGGAATAATTCTTAAATTTGACAAAAGAAAAATGTCGAGTTCATAAAAAATATAAACATGATTATGCTCACAATATTATTATGTTTTATTTTCACGTTGTATTCCGCATAAAAAATGACACAGGGAATTTGGTGTCAACGAACTTCTTTTTAGGCTTTTCGACAAATTACAGATACATAGTGTGTTGAGTGAAGGTACTCAAGGCCGAGCTTTATTTTGTCACCAGATCAAGGCAATACGAATATGCCAATTAGAATAAGTTACGATGATACTGGATGAAGGTTACGTAAAAACTGTGAACAGCCCCCGGAAGTATGTATTAAGAGGTTAATGATAGTGGACGATGTAAAAGAGGTAATGCAGAAATATCTTTCGATCCGTTCTCTAGGGATAAAGCGTCAAGCTTAAAAAACATAAGTAACCTACATGGTAATATTAATAAAAAGATACTACAAAATAACAATAGCAGAAAAACAATATATTTGAACCACGTGAACGTTTTGAAAATATTTTTATTCAGTAAGAGCCAACGAAAATCTGTCAACAAGAGATTTATAATCCATCAATCAGTTTCCATGGAGCAAAAAATTGGAGCACTCGTGGACGTGAAATATATGCCATTCACATTTTTCTCATTCGATTCGCATAATATATTAGCTCATTTGTTATGTGTAAGTGATATTTTAAATCACACCAAAATATGAGAAAACGAATGGAGGGAAGAGAAAATGTAATGTCAAGACACTCCGTTCTTTCCTTTCCGCGTAGATTCGATACATTGCGTATTGAGTATCGGAAGTTAACACCGCAATTTGTTTTATCAGAGCGGAAAAATGAAAATAATATTAAATACATCTATTCCTCGCGTGAGAATCGAACCCATGACGTTATCCCACGATAGATCCAATAGCGTTATACAAATAAGTCATCAATAACCATATTTCAATAAATATTAAATTATTTTATACGGTGGAAAAATAATAACATCTATTTGTCCAAAGGTATAATTGAATGTCATCTTCCGTCATGTTTGTGAAAAATTAATGTGGTCTGGTGTTAGCGTTAGTGACACGTCGTTATTGCTGCTGGGTTGTATGTCATATTCATATATATATTGGAATAGCGGACGCGCGCAGCTTCACTTGCGTGTTTAGGGGGTGAATTCTAATAACCCATGAAACATGTATTCAATGAAATATTTTTAAGAGTCTAAATTTCAAATTTTATATAAATCGGTGGCGATTTAAAGATTTTTCCATACAAACTTTCAACCCCTTATTTGCACCCTTAGGGGGTGAATTCTAGAAAACCATGAAACACGTGTTCAATTAAATACTTTTAAAAATCTAAATTTCAAATTTTATTAAAATCGGTGCAGATTTAAAATTTTTTCCATACAAACTTTGAACCCCTATTTCACCCCTTTAGGGTTAAAATTTTACAAAATCCCTTCTTAGTGGATGTCCAGATTACGAAAGTAAACTTTTGTCCAAATTTAACGTTTCTACCATCAGCGGTTACGGCTGTGCGTGCGTCTTACCTCAGTCAGTGAGGACAAGTCCTTTTATATATATAGATGATATTTGTTTGGTTTTTACTCAACTTTACTATTTCTAAGTGTTTTATTTTTGTATAGCTTCACGCTGTATCCCGCACATAGGAAAATAGGCAGACGGAATCTAGAATCCTAGTGCTAAAACTCTCTGCTCCAATTAGGACATTTCAGTTTTAGTTTCTGCCGAATTGTTGTGACACTGCGTGTTGAGTGGCAGAATTCAATGTCTCATTTTGCCTCATTCTAGTAACGAGTACATAAAATATTTAATAATTCATTCTCGCGAGCGGGAATCGAACCCACAATCGTTGCATAGTTTAAAATCGGACGCTTGTGCGCCACTGTGGATTTAGTGTGTTAGTATTGCTTGTGGATTATGTAAACAGATTATACATACATACATAGCTTCACGCTTTATCCCTGCGGGATAGTCAGAGATAACGGAGCGCCAAACGCTACGAACAGTATAACAATTAATTATTGAAGATTTTTTGTTACCGTTGTTTTTGTTACCGTTACTGTTATTTTTTGTTACATTCATTAATGGAGATTTTTTGTTACTGTTACTGTTATTTCTCGTTACATTAATTAATGGAGATTTTTTGTTATCTTATCTACAGTAAAAAAAATACTTAAAAATTGCATTATAAGTACTACTACTATTATACTTACTTATTTATTTGAGTTCCCTAAATTTATTCCAAGATCGAGCTTTCACACAATATATTTGGGGAACACAATGTGAATTTTTATTTTTCTCGTGTTTGCTTTTGAAAAGTTGGCTGTTTGGTACGTGACTCTAGATTTGTACCTATGATCTGTGTTTCTTACGTCTATGTATACCTATATAATATTTCTACAACTTAAACATTAGTAATACTGTTAATACAGTAAACCTAGGAAGGGATAAACAATAGTATTAGTTAAATTGTATATTTTGTAATAATAGTATATCATTCAAATTTCTACAAGAATATACTCGTATATTGGTTTTTATACTGACGAAATTTTCAAATGAAAAATACAATAAATTTCCCTTGTTATTTAAATCCAGTCCAGAATATTTCCACTATAATTAATAAAAAAAGAAAAAAGTTTTTTGGCGCACAGTAATCTACATATACATAATTAAGCACATAATACGAAAATATATCGAATTCAATATTCTTTCCTCTAGAAATCGAATTCACAACCACTGCCCTTGCTCTCTTAGGTATAAATGATGATTTCAATCGATATTTTCCATTTATATATAGACCTTATTATACCCTTAAGATTTAAAAGCGCTATAAACGATTCCCGCAGTATTGTTGTCATTTAACCAAAGTGACTATAAAATGGGAATGCATAAACCTTAACCTCGACCTTGCTGTGAATTATTTCCTTTTCTCATTCAACAGAGTAACTTAAACTGTTTTGTCAACTTGTATTGCCAAAGCCAATATTTAGTGAGGTTTCTTTTATTGTTAGGTTAAATAATATAAATTTCATATAATTTATATATTTTTAACCGACTTCTGTAAGAAAAGGAGGTTATCAATTCGACTGTATTTTTTTTCTTTTTCTTTTTTTTTTTTTTTATATGTTTGTTACCTCATTAACTTTTAACTGGGTGGACCGTATTTTGATTTAATTTTTTTTATTTGAAAGGTATAGCTTCCGAATGGTCCTATTTTTTTGGTCC